>JALMQS010000075.1:7018695-7058891 GCA_024734495.1 Forficula auricularia
TTTGGGCCTTGTAGATGGTGAGAAGTTGTGGGGGTTTGTAAAATCGCTTGGACCTGAATAAGAAGCCAATCTTCCTTGCTGCAGATTTCGCCACAGAGGAGATGTGTTCATTCCAAGACAGGTCAGATGCGACAGAGACGCCCAACATGGATAGGCTGTCACACATTTTTTAGGGTATTCGAATCGAAGTGAATATCAGGGAAATCTTTATTTTCGCGCCTAGAAATTAGACAACATTGAGTCTTGTTTGAATTGAAGTTAACTAAATTTTGTGAGCCCCATTTATTCAGTTTGTCTAGGTCGAGAGTAATTGAGGAGGCAACATTGATTCGATTATTCGGCAGTGAGGGTTTGCCGTGTAGAGTGCTATCGTCGGCGTAACAATGAGTGGGGTTTGCCGTTTGATCGAAAAGGTCGTTTATATAAATTAGGAAGAGTGTGGAGGAGATTACGGAGCCTTGGGGAACACCAGAGTTTGTGGAGAACGATTCAGATGATGTTCCACCCACCACAACTTTTATACTTCGGTTTGTCAGAAAGCTTTCTATCCTTTTTTCATACACGATTACAATAACTTGTCTATACCCTGTATGGTCTAGGTGTTCTCAGTCAAAAATTTTCTTTTGATTTCAAATTAATAAGTTTATTTCAATTAAAAATAAATATTTTACATTTAATTATGTAAATCGTTTTATTCTAATAATATCTAATTTAGAGTTATTATTATTATAATAATAAGTATTTAATTTTAATGAAAAAAATCAATAGTTACCTTTTTGCCATTTTTGAGAGCCGAGTGGAGATAGGTGGTTGTCTCCAGAGCAAGGGGCCTTATCATTTCGGCTAATTTCTTATACCGATCAAGTTCCGCTTCTAGATCTACTTTGAGGTCAGGAAACATTCTTTGATACATTCCAGATAAGGTGACAAATCTAAAAAACGATAATACTTTAATTAGATCCTATTTTAAGTTTGGTAAAATATATTTATCTCTAGATGAAAATTCCCTTAAATCCTGAAAGGATATATATATATTTGATAATCTAACTTTAAGGGGTATATGATGAAGATTAAAGTTACCTACTTTTCTGTAGACGTTAGATATTATTATTATTTTAATTTAATATAGCTCTAGCTTAAGGAGGCTTCCTTTTAACTAAGAAAGGTGTAATACGGGATATATTACATTCTTACCTCATAATCTTCAACATTATATGTATGTCTTCAATTTAAATAACATCTTAAATTAAGCAGAATGCGTCTATTTAAGAATTTTAAATGAATGTTGTCTCAACATAAATTAACAAGTTAAAAAAGATTTAAAGATTGTTTCATTTAACAAGCAAAAAAATGGAAAATAGATAATTAAAATAAAAAAGGAAGCAAAAAAATACGCACGATTACAAACGTTCACATACACCCCAAAGAGAAAAAAATATTTTTTCATAACATTTCTACTGTAACATGTAGAAATCTCCGTTTCTATTTGTTGCTTAATGGAAATAAAAAGATTCAGATTTGTCATTTGCTAAGGACAAGTATAAATGTTGGCCTTAAAAACGAAAGACTGATCGACTGAATATTTATTTCAAAGAGGTTTATCTGCAGTAAAGCGTGCATTATATTAACTAGTAAAGGCCAGTGAATGACCTTACAAGAACTAGATCACTCAATAGGAGTTGCATTGGCTTATAAATAATGGCATAATAAAATAAAAAAATAAATAGGATAAAATATTAATTAATTATCCTTCAATTGGGAGGAAAAGTAAAAACTTTTTCAAGCCTCGGCACGCACACTGCAAATTTTGGTGATTTTATATTTTATTGTAAATAAAACGTTTTGAAATTGAAATTGCCCGCTTGGATACAAGATCGCAAGTTCTTCAATTCTCTCCTCTTTTTCAAAATAATAAATAATTTCGAGATATGTAGAATTGACTGACAGAATTATTTAATAAATTATTTGGCTTAAAAATGTGCGGTATATCTATTTATTATGAAATTAAATTTTTCAAATTTTTAAATAAAAATATTTTTGTCTAAGAATTTTAGAAAATGTTCATGGTATTTATATGATTTAGATCAAGGGAAATAGATATCTTTTTATATGACATTGTTTTGCAAATTTTCACGATGTTTGCGTTTTTAATCGGAAGCATCGACTTAATTTCCAGTCTAAAGACGTGCCCAACGCTAAGTTTGCAAAAAATAAAAGATACATATTTAAGCAAATAAAAAGTTGACTATAGATGTAGGGATATATAATAAGGGGATATTTGATCTAAGATAGAAAAAGGCCTGGTTAGTAATTAATGTAATACAGTCCTCTATATTCGCAGTACTTTTTATAAGCGGCAAATAATATTTTCTTTTAAGCGGACTGTTTATACGTTTACAATATCTTTTCTTTGACTCTTTCATTAGATTATATTATTAATAGGGCTCGGATTTCGCCCTATTTGCCTTTTTTTATTTATGGGTTAAAATTTAGGCTAGTATGATATCTATGTTTTTCATTAAATTCTGAATAACATAAGAGGCATTTGTTTGTGCCTATAATGCCTATTTGCCCTATTCTGGGTGTTAGTGCCTATTTTTTTTTTTTTAAGAAGTCTTATTTATTTATTTATTTATTTATTAATGATGTTATGTACATAGGTCAGAGTAGACCCTTATAGTGTACAATCAAAAAAAGAAAAAAAGAAACTGACAAATATAGAGATTAACAATATAAAGAAAAATGAAATATAAATTAGATACAAAAATACAAGAAACAGAACAAAACGTAAAAAAATACAAAATATAAAATACAAAATAGAAATACAAAGTATAAGTATATTACAAAATATAAATAACACAATATAAAATATAAGTTAGAGGCTATAGCATTAGCATGATAGGGCTTCAGTGAGTCCACGCAGAAAGCGGGCAGCAGAGGATGGTTGTCTTAGGGCAGAGGGCATTGAGTTCCACAGTCGTGGGGCTGTGATCTCAAATGACCTCGATCTGAGGGCAGTCTGGTGTCGCGGGCATACCAGGGCTCTTGATCTTATTGAAGGACCAGGGGTAAGTAGTTCCGCCAGGTAGGAGGGAGACCCTGATATAAGGACCCTATGGACAAACCTCAGGTACCTAAACTTTAGATAGTTAGGAAGGCTGAAGCCTAATACCTCTACTGCTATTTCATGTATTAAATGCCTTTTTTAGTGCCTAATTGAACTAAATTTGGTAATTTCCATTTTTTACGATATATTTCCTAAATTTAAAACTTTTTTTGAATTATTAAGAAAATATTTCGAAAAAATTATTAATGTGGGGAACCTGGATCCAAGAAGCTATATATTATGCCCACCATTTGGATGAAATTCAAAAGGTACATTTGAATGTATTTTTCTTTTTTAATATTGTTCTGTAATTTTATTTATTTATTAATTTAGGTCATAGAAACAATCAATGTAGATGATGCTTTATCTATAAGGAAGGCTAAGAATGCTTTATCTTCTATAACTCTTGAGGCTGATTTAGCATATATAAAGTGTAATTTTAATAATCTACCTGTAATCATAACAGCACTAGAAGCAAGAAATCTCTCTTTGATAGAGTCAATAAAAATATTCCAGAGATTTAAAAAAAATATCAAAAAAGCACCTGGTCCTATTGCCTTCAATCTCAATCAAAAAATAGACAAAATACTGAAGCGTAATCCTGGTTAGACAATAATGGAAAGAATATCCAGAAAATTAGAAGGGTATAGTAATGCAAAAGAGGAAAATTTAACACACTCCGAAATGGTTTATTTGAAATTAAGTGCCTATTTTACTTAAAATGCCTTTTTAAGTGCCTATTTTAGTTATTTTTTGTGCTTAGTTGCCTGCCTATTTTAAAGATTTTTAGTGCCTATAAATCCGAGCACTAATTATTAATTAGTATTTTATTTTCGTAATGGTGGAATCAATTTAAGGTTTTTTTTCTTCCTAAACATTGATGAATAGGTGTATTTTTTTTAAGAGTCCCTCTAGGTTCTGAAAAATTACTATGGAAAATATACTAAGATTACTCTATACGCCTGGGAGACAAAGAGATAGGTACTCTGTCTGCCTTCCAGAAGTATCAAGTAATTTTTTTTTGCTCATTGTGTTTAAAAATTGCTGAAACGGGGACAAAAATCATTTTCAAGCAACGAGTCGGGGGACCCGGGTCAGGTCGTCTTTTAGTTTGGTAGCCCGTTTCTGAATTGAATCCAGGGTGGCAAGAGAATACTTATTTATGTCTGTGTGTATGTCTGATACCCACGATAACTTAAGAACAGAAAGTTTGATCTGATGCTAAAATATTTGTATGCAGAGATCCGATTAGATTTTTTTTTTTTGAATGTTATTTTTTTTTTTTTTGAGATTTTCACGCAGGGTAATGATAAGATCATAAAGAAATAGGTAGGTGTTTTTCAAGTCCAATTCATTAATTAATCAATTTATTTATTTTAAAGCCACTAATTAGTTACAAATATAATTATGTATTTAAATTAAGAAAATGAAATTATTGCAATTATTTATCAAAATAAATTTCATATAGTTTATATTTCTAGATTTGAAGGCTCTAACTATAGTTGGCTGCAATAACTACTGCTGACTATTAGCAAAATTTGCGGAGAGTCTACAGAGATTTGAAAAAGTTTTCACTTTTTATATTAAGTAAAAACTTTCTTAGTAATGTCTTGGGAAATTGTTCCCTGGTTGGTTTCCCGTTGTTTTCTCTCATTCATAAATATTAATTAAATAATAAAAATATAGAAATGCATTTTATGCAAAGTTAAGTTGATTAAAAATATTCTTCAGAAAATCATATCAAAGAAATATATAATTTTGCATCAGGATAGAACAATTATCGGCTTGAAATAGAGGGAAACACAAAAAGAATAATAAATCTCTCGTTTAGTTCTGAAATGATCCGAAGAAGAAAACATGATTTTCGACTTTAGGTAAGCTTTACTCTATCTATCTTATCTACAAGTCAGCCAGCTCAGTTTTCTAGTCCACGCGCCATATGCCGGTTGTGTAGTTGTTAATAGGTTTCCACAAAGATAATACAAGCTTCAACATTATATTTTGTTTTCGTTTCTGTAAAAATTATTTTTAGATAATACTTTTGAATCTGATGTAGAATGAAATTTTACAAAAAGAAAAGGGTGTACGAACCTAGATTACTCGTCTTATTGCAATTAAAAATCAATCAAGAGGTCATTTCTATATGAATACCTTAAAGCTCTGAATTATTTACATTACGACTAATTATTTATTAAAACTCATAGAGAAAAAATCGCCGTCAATAACATAGATTGATTGAAAGAGAATATATATATCAAAAGTATTATCTAAAAATATCTATCTAAATATATATTACTTATCGTGTTAGAAATGCTGAATAATGGAAAAAAATCATTTTCAATCATGTTTTTTTCCTGTGTGTTTGAATGGATTCAAATACCTTCGATAATTTAAAAATGGAACGTCGTATAAAGAACATTCTGCTACCAAAATGCTTGAATTGCTAATACGTTGAACTAATAAATTCTATTCTATTCGAAAGTACTAAAAATCAGAAAAAAAATCGATTTGTCTTATGAGCTATGGAATAGTTGCACCAAATGAGCTGAAATTTAGCATGCTTGTATTAATAAACTGCACTTGTAGAATTTTCAACTTTATAGCTCAAACCGTTTGTTGACAAAAAAATATAACATCACTACAATTTCCGGAGAGCATACCGAGTCTTGAAAAAGTTTTAACTATTTCTTCAAATTTAAATTCTGGGGATATTATAATATGATGAACATTCGTCAAAATTTTGCTTGGACTACAAAAAGCTTGAAACTTATGGCTTTACACTCGCGTTAAGTTTAGGCGGAGAGTGAACGAGAATGCAATGTCGTCATCAAATATATTAACAAATATTATATAATCATCTAACATTAAACAATTTCTACTATCTGTATTAAAAGACTCAATAAAAAGACTAGTCGTTTATGTAAAGGTTATTTCGGTAAACCTTCCTTCTACCATGCGATGGCTTAGTATTAGCACAATATAATGTTTAAATATATGCTAATGGCAAGATCAGGGGATAAATCAATTATATTTGATATAATAGCATGTGTGCACTATTAAAGGTGTCATTTCGTAATGCTCAATTTATGTCATTTGGTTTGGCGTAGATCTAATATCTATGATGTAATTTATATAGAAACTAAGATAAAGGCTAAAACTACGATGAATTTACATGTCACGAAACTCACATTAAAATTGTATTTTAAATGAAAGAGATCATTTAATTAAAATTACATTTTAACAAACATTATAAAATATAAAATTCAAAATTGAAATTATTAAATATTTAAAGAAATGAATCAAAGAGTGAGTCTTTTGCTTGATGTGAATAAATACCTATACATATAAGTGATATAAAATAAATAATTATTTTAATTTCGAAGGCTATTAATATAATAATTACTCTGATATTGTTTTGCACTTTTGCATCTCTAACATCAAAGAAACCGATTTCAAAAAATTCATAAAAAGTTTAAATAAAGTATAATTCGAACTAACAAATAATATGCATGAATAAGTAAATCCTAAATAATCACTTTTGCAAAATGAATGTATTAAAGTAATTTAAAAAAAGTCGATCATGTCAGAGTAAAAATAATTTTGTGCGAATTAATAGGTCGTAAAATTCTTCGATTATTCAAAGTTTGAAATAATGGAAAAATACTTGTGGGAAACGAATTAATTTGCTTAATTAAAAAGCTCTAAGTAGAAACCTATTTAATTAGGTTTAAGCCATGGATAGCTGAAAGTCGAAGTAGAAAAATTTGTTTAATTAAGTGCGCTTCTGTATATTATTTATATTGGTACCGAATTTAACAAAAAGAATCCTGCAACAGAGTTTTATATTCAAATATACGAATTTATTCTGTAACTTTTAGGCATCGGGTTAAGTCCAAGGTCGTCGCTAATTTTAATATATTTATGTTAATTCCATTTTTGCTTTTCTCTAAGCTCTAAGAATAAATAATTTCAAAACACTCCCAAATTCTGTCATCCTCTAAACTTTAAAAGATAACGAACTGAAATTAAATTTCTTTTTGTGTATCTCAACACATTTTTTCACAAAACACAAAGAATTAATGATGGCAAAGATGTTATAAGTGGACTAGCCTATTTTGGCATGTGAAAATACTTTTATTATTTTTGTAATCGTGCATGAAAAAAGTCTTTTTTTTGGCTTCTTTTTTTTCGAAATATCTCAAAAACGGCTGAAACTATTTTGATTAAAAAAATTGGGCGAAACCAAGGCATTTCGGTCTACAAAAAAGCTCTAATAAGTGAATATCGAAAAAATTATATTTTTCGAGATAATAACTATCTGTTGGTCTGTGGGTTACCAAATTTTGTGGACGAGCTAGCTCAAAAACTAGTGTGAATATCAAAAACAAATTTCACACGTAGTTTTGGTGCATTGAGATTAAGAGCTGATTAGATTTTGGTGCATTTAGACCCAAAATTAAGGCGGGCCGGAGGGATTAAAATTTAAAATTAGAATATTTTCAAACTAAAAAAACAAGAAAAATGAAATATACTATAAAATGAACCTATAATAACGAAAATATTCTTTTCTGGGGCCAAAATTAGGGGGGGGGGGGGGGCAAAAAATAAAAATCTGGGCCATTTGAGAAAACTCAACGAAATTTTCTATACATAATCAGTGGGTTACCAGAAGACTAAAAATGCAAAAACTAACCGCCTAAAATGTGTGTGGTGGGGGGGGGGGGAATGAAAATCTAGCACCTTCTACCAAACTCAACCAGAAGTGTATTGTAAAGTCAAATGGATGGCCACATCAGAACGTGTCGATTTTTTTTTTAGATTTCTTTGAATCAAATTTATTTATTGATGCATTGAAGAATAAAAAAAAAAATATATCAAATTATAATTTTTAAGTAAGTTTTGGGACTTAGAAAAGCGAAAAAAAACGGTTAAAAGGGAGCTCCGACTATTTTGGCCTATAGAAATAAATACTTATGTTTCATTTTTTTTTTAGAATTTTTTTTAATCATATACTTCTCGGTGCATTTGAAGATTAGAAAATGAAAATTATAAAATCTTAATTTGTGAATAAGTTCTGGGGGTTTGAAATGAATGAAAAAGTGAGTAAAAAATGAAAATTTCAATCTGAACCAAAAAATTGTGCGATAGAATTATTTTTTAAGATCATTTTTACTTTATTTGGGTATATAAATCAAAATTTTGCTCAATAATGGCAACAACTTTTCAAAAGTCAAATTTCGCAGACCTGTGTTATTTATATTTTATAACTTGAATTATTATTTAAATAAATATTAAAAAGAAAGGGTCTTGGTTGATATGCTTAAACTATATGTCAGAAGGTTTCGCTCCTCAAGAGTCGACACCAAGCCTGCTATCAGGGCAGCAGTTGGCCTAATCCTAGAAACGAAATTCCTTCTGAAATATACATATATCGTCGGCTTAGAGTGTAAAGCTGCTAACTCCATTTTTTATCATATATGACATATTAATACCGTTCGAAAGAAAAAGAGATGCAGCATCGTCCAAGTAAAACTGCTACTTAAAATTACAATCATAAGTTGTAGAAAAAAATGTGAAAAATATTTTTTTCCATAACAACAATAATAAATTTTGTTTGTTTTTACTCTGCCTTGTAAAATTTCCTTATTGTGAGTTAGCTGGTTTACTCTCTAAGGCGACGATATGCAAAGAATAATATTTTTTACTCCAGATATAGAAAAATTGATATGTAAAATTTTGATTGCCACCGAAAATAATTTTCATTATAAGTCCGATTATTATATAATTAATTATAACATTTGAGTGTTTAATAATTTTTATTTTATGAAAAATTATGAAATTTTTAAAAGATTGTACAACAACTCGCGGGGCGCCTTATTTATTTTTTCATTTAAATAAATACGAAAAAGAAAGGTAGATAGAAATGTTTAAATTATGTCAGAAGGTTTCGCCCCCTCGGTAGTCGAACTCGAGCGCCAAGCCTGTTATCAGGGCAGTTGACTTAACCCATAGAGTATGGCCTAAACCTAGAGTCGAAATTCCTTCTGACGTTTATATTGAATTATTATATTAACTCTCACAAATGATAGAATATGAAAATGGCTTTATAGTTTTCATTCTTATGTACATACACATGGATGGAATTGATTGAGGGACTAAACATGGAATTGGAATAATTATCGGAAAAAGAGGTTTTTTTATTTAATTAGTTTTTCCTCTTATTAAAAACAAGGACTAAAAAGATGATCAAGGACGGTCGATAGTGGAGAAGTAATCTCCGGAGTCGAAGCACAAATACAATGTAAACATTAATGTAAAATAATTGGTTTAATAAATAATAATTGGTACATACACATGTAAATTTGAGTTATACTCAAACTCGAGAATATTCGAAAAAGTAAAATTCAGTCTAATTAGTTTAATTAATATTTAAACATTAGTTTCTGGGTAATAATAAGAAGTCAAAAAATGCTTTTAAAAAGAAGTTAAATTAAATTTTAAACTCAAGTCAGTTTAATTTTACTCCCCCGCAAGAGAGCCCACATCCAACGTGTGGATCAATTGACTTCTCTAGCTAAAAATCTGTCAGAGGAGAAATGTTCATAACATCGATGATTAAATTTGTATTTACTTTGATGATCAAATACATTTAACTATTTAGCAAAACTAACTGGCCAAAACTATTATCCTCAAAAGGCAAATTAGATGGATTCTGAATAAAAATATTTTCATTTTTCTAAGCTTAAATGTTAAATTTTTTAACAATCGTGGTATTAAAAATTAAAATTTTACATAATAGATCTGATAATTTGAAAAATATTTAACTTACTTTTCTTTAAATAATGAAAATTCCCCAAGTAAATCTGCAATCCGGATTCCATTCCGTGTTGCTTTTGAAGAGTAGGTGGGCCCAATGCCTTTTTTGGTAGTTCCTAATGATTTTTGTCCTTTTTCTTGTTCTTGAAATCCATCAACATGTTGATGAAAATCAAAAACTATATGAGCCCGATCCGAGATAAACAACCGCCCTTTCCAGTCATCGAGGCCTTGCTCTTCTACTTGTCTCAGTTCTTCAAATAGCCCAGGGAGATGAACAACTACACCATTTCCTGAAAAAAAAAACGTAATTATTAATAAAAAAACAAAAAAAAACAAGATTTATATATAATTGAATTATTTAAAAAATATATAACTATAGCAATGAGGTGAGTCGTTAGTATAAAAAAAAATTGAATCTTTGCAAAATCTATGATCTAACTACATAATATTGAAATGGACTTGATACAAAGATGATCAATGGATTATCAACTTTGAGCCAGTTAGAGTTGATAATGGCAATTTTAGGGTTGGGTTTCCTGAATTGGCTTTTTTCCACTTAAATGGCTTATAGTATTTCTATAGAGACCCACACTTCTCTGAAGCTTCAATTTTACTCGAGTAATTCAATCTCCAATACTTTTCCACAAGTACCTTGGACTCTGACTGTTTCTCACCTTCAATCAAGGAAGTGAAAGTCAATCTTGACTTAAAAGTGTTGCAGCTTCTTACATGTTTATCATTAAAAAAACGTTTAACTGAAATGACCATAAGATTAGAAATAAATAAGAAATAAAACGACGAGTATCTAATCTCATCTAATTAATATCATTTCATTAATTTTCCTATCATGTAATGTGTAAGTTCAATAATCAAAATATATATTAAATTAAAACACTTTAATTACAATATTTAAATGATATATTTTAAGAAATTAATTCAAATCATAAACGCTGTTGAGGAAGAAAAATTTTCCAGTGGAAGGTCAAAGCTTGAGAAGCAGTACTAATTACATCAATAAGTTTTTTTCTTAATTATTATTATTATTATTTTGTTGTATCATTCACACACATAATAAATTTGTAACAGGAATAGCTGGGAATTGGACAAAAATTAAAAACACAGAGTTTTTATTAAATGGGCCAGACGTTTCGTCAATTTATGTTGTCTTCCTCGGGGGCCCATTTTACCACAAAGAGATTGTTTTTTGACAGAGAGTGATAAAATGGGCTACTGAGGAAGTCAAAATAAATTGACGAAACGTCTGACCCATTTAATAAAAACTTTGTGTTTTTAATTTTTGTCAAATTCCCTGCTATTCCTGTTACATCATTATTATTATTTTTTTACAATTCATATTTCACTCAGTGACTATAAAGATCAAGACAGAGCCCAAAAGAACTGGATGATATTCATAACACTAATGAAAATGGTTTATGTGATCCCAGGAAGGCCCTTGCCACCCTCTGCTGACACTCATTAAACCCTTATAAATTGATTATGAAAATTAAAAAAAAAAAAAGTAAGTTTTAATATATGACGAATTTAATTAGGTGTGAAATAGATAGAGAACTTTAAAAAAATAAGTTTTAAAAATAGTATCAAAAATGAAAACACAAAAAAGGTTTTTCCGGGTTAGAAATTACATATATAGTATAACTCATTTTTATTTGAAATTTAAACTCAATAAAATTAAATTTCAGTGATAAACTTAGCTGGCTGCACTACAAGGTCTCGCGGATTTCCCACCCTAGGTCTAAAACTAATAAGATAGAATGCCAATTTTTTTTTATTATTATTATTATTTTCGTACTATTAATGTTAGTAACTGAGGTTTACATAAAATTTGTTCAACTCAGTTAATAAAATGTGCTCGATCGTTGTTAAAAAGCAATTTATTTTAAGTGTTTATCGGTCATATTCTAAAATTAGAAAATTCGAAACATCTAACGAAATAAAAAGTGATTCTCTTAAAAATTTATTAATAATGCCTAGGTTCTGTGATTCAGTTCAGCCCAAAAAACGATGCATTTACCCGGGTAAAGATTTAAGAGTTCTATGAACTTCTCCCCAATCATATTTGTAACATGTGAGTAACAAACTAAAACTAGGTCATCGGTTGTTTTTATTTAAATCCCACTAGTCCTAATTTTCTAGTTTAATTTTCTATTTCTAGTTCCTTTTCGGATATCTCTCTATTTTCTAATTTAGAATATTCCAATTTAAATTGAGGAAAAAACGATTTAAGACTCGGCACGCTCTTTGCGATTTGATGATTTGGAAAGTTCTTGTCAGAGAACGTTTTGAACTAGAAAGCAAAAACTTGGCACAAAGGTGTAGTGTATTAATAAAAACTTTTTTTTTACCTTTGAATTGATTAACTATAGAACCGTTTAAGAATTTCCCATATAATGAATCGATCTTTTTCTGATCTGTAAAAATTATTTTCGATAAAATCGGAATCACAGAACAACCTAGGCATTATTAATAAAAATTGAAAATTATTTTATTTTTTCTTAGAATACGAATATTTAAAATAATCTTTGAAGTGTTTAATTAGAAAATCGGATCACCCACTCCGTATATTTCTCTTCCAAGGGGTGGGAGGGCAAACGACTTGTGTCATTAGTAATTGTGTTAATTCCGATATTAGACTAATTACTTTGGAAAGACCCAAAACATATTGACAAACACAAACAATCATTACACTAATCATTGAAGGAGACAATAAAAGACTGTGTCTTCTGCTGGAATTATACATTTTTAATAATAAATTAAAAATGTATAATTCCAGCAGAAGACGAAACTATAGTCTCGTTATAAATAAATTAAAAATTTATAATTCCAGCAGAAGACACTCTTTTATTGTCTCCTTCAATTTATAAAAATTCTGCTATTCTCGGCAAAAACTTTCAACACTAATCATTTTTAAGAAGAGTTCTTTCAGACAGCATGCCGCTCGGTTTTTTCTATTTATAAATGTAAAAATAGAAAAATATGTAGGTACATTTAAAAATTAGAATATTAGCTTTGGGTTTCATGATGTAATGTTCGAAAATTAGACCTAAGGCATTTTCAATATAACTAGTTTGCGTATCTATTTTTAGGACAATTATCGAGGATAATTGCATAAAAAAGTAAAGCATTTATTGAATCCTTGTGCATTGTTTGGAACAAACTCAAATGACGTCTGTGAGAAGACTGTCTAAATGGACGACATCATCATCACTATTATAGCTATAAGTCACATGGTAATTATTTCTATTCTAAAATATTAATATTTGCAAAAAACTTTTTCTTTATTATCTGATATACCTATTATAATACATCGTAAATATTTTATATCAAGATAAGTAATGGGTATTTTAATATCGCCCTGTTTTATTAAGTAGGCTTTGATTTTTCAATTAAGAAACCTGGAGAAAGATTAAATTCAGTCGCAAATTTCTTTCTACTTGGATTTCGATATTCTCTATAACGTAAGAACGGAAGCTCGAATAAAGTTCGTTTTGGTGTCGAAATGTTTGTATTCTAATAGATTTTGGGGTTTCTATAAATCTTTCTGACTAAAATCATGAGAGCTTGTTTGGAATTATCAAACTAATGAGCTATGTAACATACAATAAAACCAATAAAACATTTAGAAAATATAAAATAAAAACTAAGTATTCATGAAAGACGGACATTTAAGACAAGTTACATTCAATCTAAGTTTGATGTATTAGTTTTTGAGGGTTTTTTTAAGTCTAATCGGTATTTTCAACTTAAGATATCAATTAGAAAAAATAAATAACAAAATACAAAATCTATCTTGTATTTCAATTAGTTGCAACTGTAACCTGTAATTTTTTGAATGCAAAAACGTAAGTTTCGCCATTGAAAAATTACTTCTCTACAACACGTGATTTTAAGCTAAGAGTTTTCAAAATATGGTGTCGATATACCGACATGCGAATTAGAAAAATCGTATTTTTCAATGGCTTTAGATTTTGATTGGATCTTCAAGTTTCAACACCATAATCAGTAAAGCTTTTACAAAAGCTTTTAATGCAAACTGTATAAAAAATCAATGCAATTATTATAATAGTCTTCAGCAAAAAAATGTCCACAAAAGTTTTATTTGTGACTCTGCTATATACATAAATAAGAATTAAAAATTTTAAATGATAATGAATTAGTCTTTGTTATATAATATTCTATTTTCTAACTTTGATACTATAAAATAAGATTTCTATTATGGAACATTAATCAAATAGGTTGAAAATGTACCTATATATAAATATATCCAAAAGGTATAAATAAAAACCAATCGTTTGGTATATAGGTCAAGGGTCTTTCCGCATAATACACACGAAATTCGCCTTAATTCATTTTTATAGGTCTTTTAGACATTTTCATTGACAATCAATTTGCTACGATAGATAAATAATTAGTTTTTATAGAATTTTTTATTAATTTAATTTTTGTTTATCTGATGGAATTAAGAAATCAATCTATAATCATTTTCCGTGGAAAATTTATTGAACTGAAAAGTTTTTGTTTTGCCGAGAGTAGCAGAGTTGTTGATTCACAAAGAAAAACAAAGAGGTTGTCCTCTGCTTGATGCAAATAAACATACGCACATATATATCGAAATTATATATCTGTTTATATATATATATATATATATATATATATATATATATTATTTATTTGTTTGAGACTATAGTTTCGAAGGCTTGGACCTCAAAAGACTGATGATGAGGGCCAAGCCTTTGAAACTATAGTCTCAAACAAATAAATCCATATTATACAGATATATAATTTTGATTATACCATATGTTATGTGTGGATGTTTATTTGCATCAAGCAGAGGACAACCTCTTTGTTTCTCTTTGGAAATTTATTGATCTAACTTATTCACTATTAAATAGCTTATGTTCTAAAGGTGTTGACAAAAAATTAATTAAACTAATTCAAGTTGTACCGTCACTAAGTATTGCTCAAGAAAAATGGGATTTAAACAAAAACTATTATACTCCTCATCGATTAGACTAAATGTTTCTGAAGTGATATGGATGTGAAACCTAGACGATTGGAGAAGCAGAGAGAGACAAGAGGCTTTTGAAATGTGCTATGGGAGAATGTTTAAGATGAAATGGATAGATAAAGGTTAAAAAAAGAATGATAGAATTACAAATGAATAGAGAAGTGATAGTGAGCAAGGGTTTGAAAAATAGAAGAGCTCAATAGAAGGGTACACATATGTAGAGATACAGGGGATCGTTGGAGAGATATCTAGGGAGAGGGAGATGGAAGAGAAAAAGGAGACAAGATTATAAATTCTAGCCAGATATAATAAAAGATATGGGATGGGAGACTTTAAGATAAGTGAAAAAGTTTGTATGGGATAGAATAGAATGGGGTTAAACCAGTCTTCGGACTGAATACTTTATGACAGTGATTCTCAACCTGGGTTCCGCGGATCCCCAGGGTTCCACAAAGGGAGGTTTGGGGTTCCCCGCGCCTAGGGCTCAATAAAAGAAAAAATAGAAAAACAAAAATAGTAGTTAGTAGTATTACGATTTTTGTTGCTCTAAAGTTCCTTAACTTTCTTATAATACAACGATTACGTTACATTAGTAACAAAATGAAAACATCATTTAAATTGTTTTATTATTATTTTGTTATTAATAACGTTTGAAATATTATTGCTTTTCAAATAGATGAGAATATTATTTATGAGTATACAGTGAATATGTAAAAAAACCCTGTCCGATCCGAAAGGGGCAATATGGGTATCCCAATGACATTACCAAAAAAATTTAATAATATTATTCATGAAAATAAAAATGTTAGGTATTGTAATTTAAAATGCACGATTTTTTATCCAATTTCCCCAAAACCTAGCAAATTTTTAAAATGTGGCAACACCGTCATCGGAGGCGGTATGTTATATTTGAAGTTATAAAAGTAGCATGATGTTGATATTTTGACGAAAAATTAAATATCTCATATTTTAGTGCTAGGGGGTTCCTCAGAAATAAATATAAGAGCTCTAGGGTTCGCTCTACAAAAGGTTGAGAAACACTGCTTTATGATAATGTCTGCCACTAAACACATTTGTAAAAAATGAGAATTTTTAATGTATTAAATACTAATACCAACGATAAATTAATCATTCAAATTGTGGTTTTTATCATTAAGTACTTTTTTATGATAAGATGCTATCACTCAGCATTGATTATTGCATCCTAGAAGGAAGAAGGAAAACCCCAAATTTAGCCACAATAAACCCGGAAAAACTAAGAATTATAAAGCTTTGAATTTGGTACAAATTAAAAAAA
Organism: Forficula auricularia; assembly: GCA_024734495.1. Taxonomy (NCBI): domain Eukaryota; kingdom Metazoa; phylum Arthropoda; class Insecta; order Dermaptera; family Forficulidae; genus Forficula; species Forficula auricularia. The sequence goes on from JALMQS010000075.1 coordinate 7,034,944, forward strand.
AAATTATGTTATTGTTCACATAAAAAAATATATTCGATTCGGCTATATCTTAAAATTATTTTCAATTTAATCAGCTGTCGATACATGAAAATGTAAAAATAATAACAGAAGCATGAAAATACATTAATGAAAATTACTACCTTTAGAAAATGGTTTTAAAACTTTTTTTCAGCCTTCAAAATGATCGAATAAATCTTCACAATCACACACTGAAGGTCATAGATATAATTGCAAATGTTTATAATAAAGTTGTATTTTATTCATCGATAATTTACTATGTCGAATGATTTATACATTTATAGTATAAATTAAAAATATTATAAAATACTTGTTGTGTATTATAGATAATAAGTATAGAATAGAATATATAATAGATTAAATGAGTACATAATGACAGTTTAATGAAATTTTGGTACTTATAGTAAGAATACTAAGTTATTTTTTCCGGAATGGTAACGTGAAATCCAGAAAGAGTTTTTCATATTTAAACACATTAATTTTTTTGAATATAAAATGAAAGAGTCAAAAATCTACTAACATCTGTAAGTATTTATCTTATACCTTAAAGAGATGCTCTTTTTCAAGATTTACTGCACCCCTTGGAGTTAGTCAACTAAACATACGTTCAAATACTACAGTCAAACATAGATAATTCGACCCGGAAAAACATTGTTGAAACACAATTTCAGTGAAATCAATGACTAGGAGGAAAAAATTTTAAGGAAGAACGATCGATTTCGGCCAGGCCAAAGATATGACTAAATAAATTATTTGAAAGCAAGAAAGAAATATGGAGGATAGGGTATTTTTCAATTTAATAGGTAGCTAAAAATATTGATTGTGATATAAATGCAAAATTAAAATAATATATTTTAAAATAAATTATATATTGTATGAGTACTTTTATCATCGGAGGAAAAATTGAAAATTATTTTTAGATTACCTACGCTTTCTAGTGATTTGCAATTTTTCGTCAGCAAATGGTTTGAGCTAGACAGTATTAACTTTGCCTAAAAGTGCAGTTTATTAATACAAGCTTGCCTGTTCAAATTTCAGCTCATTATCTACAACCGTTCAATAAGTTCACAATTAACAATTAGAATTTCACATTTCTTAATTTGTAACCGAGACTTCTTACCCTAGAAGCCCAAAATCTTATCAGTTCTTTGTTTTAGAAATACTAACAATTTGGCTCTAGAACGTAATTTCTACGAATTTTTATTCTTGAGTTATCTTGGGTATTTGGAATCCAGGCAGTCGAGAAAAAAAGATAGATACTTGAAAATTATTTTGCTCATGTTCCAGAAATTTCTAAACACGATAAGTAAAAAAATATATTTCGAATGAATCAATACAATACTACTGTCCGTCCAGAGAACTAAATCATTTAATGTACAAATGTATATATTATGTATAAGATGTTTGAGTTCATTTCATAAATACAAATTAAATACACATATTTTAAGTCAATATAAATCGAGTAATAAAATTTTTACTCTCTACAAACAGAAGAACTTTTATTCGAAAATCCCTATATAAATTGAAATTCTTTAATTCAAAAAAGGACATTTTCCTTAATTTTCGAATTATCGAGATTTCACTGTTATTTTAATTCTTAAAAAATGCACCCGATTGCTCGATTTTTCAATTCATTGAAATTAATTGATGGGACCTAATATTCCGTCAAAATATAATGGCCATACCCTTAAATAAATGACAGTGTCGGTACAGGGAGTAATTGGTCAATTTAGATTTCAATGCTAACTCAAGAGATAAGAAACTAATCATGTGAAATTAAGTATACTATTGACCTAAATCAAACAAAATAGTGACGTTCTTATTATATAATTGAATAAAAAAGTAAACGTAATAGTCATATCATTATTTTTTTTATGAATTTCATCTCGGCAGACGAAGTGTGTTTGTCGGTCTGGATTTCAATACTCACGATAATCCAAGACTGGATAATCGTAGAAAGATATCAAATCGAAGAACTGATTAGATTTTGAGAATTCTTGCCAAGTTTAAACTTTCTAGTTCAAACCGTTTGATGAGATAAAATATTATCATATCACTAAAATAAGTGTACCGTGTTTGCTAAATGTTCCACTTATTCCTGTAATTACGTTTTAAAAATATCATCAATCATTTGTAGATTAAAAAATCTTTATTCGATTTAGAAAGGCAAAATTTTGTTTTAATTAATTTTTTCCCCAAAGTTTTGTATTAAATTATTGCCCTATATAATCAGATTTTTTTTAATACGCTCCTAAGTTTTTTCAACTAATCTATAGGTATTTTTATTTTTGTTAGTGACCACTCTACTGCATTGAACAATTTATAATTATATGGGTATAGTTATGGTTTTAAGATGTTTATATCTCTGACCTTAAAAAACTATAGTAAAAGCCTAAGCGGATTATTATTCTATATTAAATAGACGACATTGCTATGAATTATAAGATCTAAATACGGCATTCTTGGTAAGATTAGTAACAAAATACGAAATTATTCTAAGGAAAATCAAAAAAAATATATATATAATATGGGTTATTTATGTATTTAAAAAGTTTTTTTTTTTTTTTTAATGAAATCTATGTAGAAAGCTCAAACATAGTCTCATTTATTATAAGTTAAACTAAACCTCTATAGCAGAGGTTGTGTAACTTTTTTGGGCTTACACCAAAATATATTTGTTTATAGCCATAATCCCTCTTTGAGTTAAAATTGAGTTTTTTTTTATTAGAACAGAATCCAAAAAAACTGAAAGAACAAATAAATTCAAAACAGTTTAGTCAAAAGTATGGCTGATCATAAGTTAGAAAATTTTCATATTCGTAAAAAAAAACTTTAAAAATCAAACAGTGAAATGTAATTTCCTGCAATTTTATTTATGTTTAATAAATCTTCATTTCCATCTAGATTTTAGTTTTTATAAGACTTTTGGTAATTTATGCCTATTCCAAACCACTGATGGTCTCTATTTACCCTAAAGGAATTTGTAAGGTTTTACAGGATCAATATAAGTATATATGATATATCTTACCTATCACTGCTGTTGTTTTGCTATTAAGAATACCACTAGGTAACAAGTGGAAATGGTATTCTTTGTCTTCGACGACAACGGTGTGACCAGCATTGCTGCCTCCCTAAAAGAAGGAGAAAAAGATTAGACGTATATATAAATAATATAATAGAAGTTAATGATTTCAGGCTATTTTTAATTTTTAGAGCAAAAGTTTTTAAGATAGATAATAGCATAGATGTTTAAGCAAAACAAGCGTTCAAAATTAGCCAAGATTTAATATATAGGTGATGTAAGAAATAAAATCTGAAATATGTAGAATTATATATATGCACGTATATATTGTCTTAGCATGTAGAAAGTATCTGAACCTATGGATCTCATAAGTTAAGCAACATGTTCTTAGACAGGTGATCACCTACAATGTGAGGTTTAGCAGCCTAGTTTAGCACCCCCCCCCCACCCCCAATCTTGTTGCACGTATCCTAATGGGATGAAGTTATTAGGCTTAAAGAGGAATAGGCCGAGTTGCGCTTGCCAATATATTATACCAAAAATATAAAATTCAATACAGTCTTACCCGTCTGCTTGCAAATCTGTTAATCTGTGATAACAATAGTAAAAAATTCGAGAGGATTCGATTTGAAACTCAAGTTAGATGTAGGCTGGAAATATCACTATCCAAGCTTTCCAAAGAAAATCTTTATATCATATTGTTTCGTCTCTTTCTGAAAACGGCTCTAATGATTTTTTTAACTAGCTGTTTTTATTACGAATTGCATTTCCATACACTAATAAATGTTTTATCGATTTTTTTAATTTAATTAATTGTATTATTAAATGAATTTAACTTTAAAGGACATCATAGATATTAGTTGAAATATTTTTACATTGCATATCAGAGAGGTTCGTCCCCTTAGGAATCGAACCCAAGCGCTAACTAAGCTTGCCGGGCCAGTAGCCAAACCCTTAAGACAAATCTCTTTCTGACATGCAACATATATAATTATTATAGCTAGATTAATTAATTGTATTTATTCTTTAACTAGTAGAATTTTCCCGTGTATTGAATTGACTAAAAAAAAATTGTAATTTTGCTTGATCATGTTTAGAAATGTCTAAAACTTGGAGGAAAAGATATTTTCAAGTATGATTACTTTCTGTGTGTCAGTATGTCTGTATGATAACTAGGATAACTGGAGAACGGTAGGTAGAAGAAAGTTTGTCCAGGTTCTAAAATGTTTATATATTATATTTACAAAACGAAGAAGGAACTAGACTTTGAGCTTTCCAAATTCACAAATTCCAGATGATAAATGCAGAAAATTAGAAAAAATATCGAATCGGCTCTTATCGGTTGTAGCTAATGAAATAGCGCATAAAATTGTGTGCCAAGCTTAAGCTTTCAAGCCGATCGCTAACGAAATCATCTGGTAAGAGCACGCCACGGCTTTTCTTGAAAACCTAGCCTTTGAAATCATTCTACCAAATTCCCCCTTTCATATTAGCCCTCTCACATAATTCAATCGAGAAAAAAAATAAACATCACATCACATACCTTGTGATACGTATTGAAGAGAGGGATGTTTATAAAAAATCATGAAATTCATTTTTGAGAAAAAGAAAATAAAAACCACCCCATCCTTCAAATAAAGGGGTCTTTTTATTTGGACCAAAAGCACACCATATCATTGTTGGCTCTTTCATATCTTAAGGAGGTTCGGGACAGCAGCTCTATCTGGTTGATCTACGAAAAAATCTTTTGTATTTCTCCAGAGCGACAACTTCTGCCTACTAAATTTTTTAATAAAAGAGTTGTTATTAATGAGGTTAATTGATAATATTAATAAAAAGAATATTGAGATAAATTTTTTCTCATTATAAAAACATTTATTTAACACAAAAACGATTTCAAGAAATAGAGTTGGAATTTTACACTAGCCCTTTTGTTATATTCTGTTGGCTGCATTTTATTTTTACATTTATGAATAACTAATTAACTAGTCTGTCAAATCTATTGAAAAATGTATCTTCGGTTCATAAAAGTTTAATTATTGATCTCTATAAATTTGTTGAAAATTGTATAATTTGTATAGAAGTTATAGCCCTTTTAAAAGCTCGGTCCATTTACTTCCATGTTAAAAGGACAATTTTCAATAATTTATTTCTCCGTAATGGGACAGACGATCAACTTCAAATTTCGAGAATAAATATTTAATACATCAATGATTCGATGGTAAAAATTGGAGAATTTTCTTATAAAAATGATAAACAGTCCCGAACCCCCTAAGTTTCAAATTTCGTTGCTCGGTGAATTACTGATGCTGAGATATAGCCGTGCAAACACACGCACACACACCAGTTAATTTTCCTGTGTGTTTTGACTCGGGCAAACACAAAACAAGTTTTATTTTTTTAACTCAGTATCTTTATCTTATGAGCGTTGAATACTTACTGTCTCGTAGGGGTGTATTAACTTTTATATAAAAGACTTGGAAAATTATTCGCCCGAAAGTGAATGAAATAATTTAACTTTCATGCTTTTTTATATTATAAGTGAAAGTAGTAGTTCTCACTGTTACGTAAAAAAATGTTGATTTGTAAATTAAAGGAGGGTAGATAAAGTGATATATCAATTTATTTTATTATCTATTTATATATACTTCAATAGCGTTGCTATTTGCCATCAAGAAGAATTTTCTCACAGTAACTAATTATATTAAATGAGGGATACTTGTATATGTTACTAGTAAAAACGCGTTTCGCTGAATACCTTTATGGCAACTAGAGTTTACTGATGTTCGTTGAGTTTGGTTCAAAGGTCATCTCAAAAATTAGAAGAAAATTTGTAGAGGATGTAATTTTTGACATTTTCGTTTAAAAATTTTTGAAAATAAACACACGAAATGAGGCGGAAGGTCAAAAATGAAGATTCTAGACATTTGAACCAAACTCAACCAACATCAGTAAACTCTAGTTCCCATAAAGGTATTCAGCGAAACGCGTTTTTACTAAAAAATGGGTTTTTACTGCAAAATATAATATATAGAATAGGTTTCTCGAAAGCGGCTCGTACGATAAAAAGGGGGATTATTCACACGTGGGTTTGTCAATGATAAATTATAGTTTATAAAAACGCTTTTGTCAGTAATATACTAAAAAGTATAAAATAATGTAATACATTTATTTTTGTCCGATAACTAAGTCAAAAAACGAAGGGCGCTTCTTTGAGAAGCATGTACTTTTAATTAATTTCGACAAACTGCCCCACGCTTTTTGAGTTAGTTATTGGACATCAAAAAGTTTATTATATTATTTTATACTTTTTACTGAATTACTGAGAAAATATTTTTTTTTAGGTTTTTTAAACTATAGGTAATTTTTTTTTTACTTTTTAGTCTTAAAATGGGTATAATTCTACGCGTACATAGCTAAACTAAAACTTAATTTGACAACAGTCTAGTAAGTATATTTTTCCCAATTTCACCCCCTTTTGTTATTTTTTGTATTTTTACCCTTCTGGGGCCCATAGAAGATGTATACAAATTTCGGTTGAGTTTGCACAAAAGGGGGCTATAATTTCCCAATTTCGTCCCCCCGGTTAATTTTTGAATTTTACCCTTCTGGGGGCAGACAGATGATGTATACAATTGATGCATAGGCAGCCCAAGAATAATGAAAACTACAAATTCTGAATAAATGAATTTATTGGAACATCATTTTCATCCCCTTAAAACCCCCGAAGATTTGGAGGATAGTGCCTCCTCCATAAGAGTTTAAAAACGAAGGAACCTGCATGTATATTAATATTATTTTTAATTTCAATTAAGTTAAAAAGGTTGTGCATTGCGCCTTGATGATGGCCGGAATGGGTCAAAACGTTGGTAAAAAAATAATTTAACTTTTAGTTCACTTTTATTTAATTCTGGCTTTGAATAAAAATTAAAATATTAAAATTAAAAATATTATTAATATATCGCTTTTAACTAGAGGTAAAAATTAACGAGCAACGCTGAGTGAGTCAGGTAGTTTAATTAATTTGTCTAGTTAGTATAGAAATGAATGATCTAGGAATATTGATTGCATCGTTGAATAGGAGTGTTTTGGTGAATGGGTTCGTGAGTGAGCTGGTCAAGGATGCGGTGAGTTGTGACTCGAGCACGTGGTTCGCCTGGAGGAAGGAAGTTTGTCTGTCTGGCTGGCTTACCTGGCATCTGCAGACAATGTCGACATCCCTGGCGAGCATGTCGACCACTTTGCCCTTGCCCTCGTCACCCCATTGCGCCCCTAATACGACTGTCACGCGGCTTTGACAATCGGTGCGTGCCTTCTTCCTTGGCGAAGCATTCACGGCCTCCCCGTTCATCTCCACTGACGCCTCTGCCATCCTGTTCACTGTCCTGGGCTGCTGCTTTCCGCACACAACTGTTTGACTTCGGGCCAATTCGTACTCCTCGTCGTAGATGTCGAGCGTCTCTCTTGAAACCAAATGCGAGTAAAGACCGCCTAGCGGCGAGAAGCGAACAGTTTCCGTTACGATCCCTTCCTACGCAGCCGCTACCCAGGCGATCTCACACGAGCAAAGCATTAACTAACAGAATTTAATCATAAATGAATTTCTACATCTACATTTCTTCCCCCTTTACCGCCAAAATAGAAAAATCTCTAAATACTGCATAAACCAGGGGTGGCCACGACGTGGATCGCGAGCCGCATGCGGCTCTTGAACCCTCTTGAACCATCTTGATAAATCTGAATACTGATTTTAAAAAGTATAATAATTAAATTAAATAAACTGACAAGTTCTGATGTAGCCATCCACTTGACTTTACCATACAACCTGGCCCCTCACTTATATTTAATATTTAATAAAATTATTTGTATTCATGTAAGGGGGGGGGGGGGGTTAGTTTTTGCATTTTTAGACTTCTGGGGGCCCATTGATTATGTATTCAAAATTTGGTAGAGTTTGGTAAAAAATAAATGTTACTTCAATTATATTTTATAAAATAAAAAAATGTGTCTTTTTTTAATAAACCATTAATTAATCTCCAAACAATGTGGCTCGCTTTGAAACAGTTTTATAAATTTGCGGCTCCTAAAGTTAGTGAAGGTTACTGGCCACCCCTGGTATATACAGTATATATTTGCAGTGGCGTAGCTAAGGGGATGCGGTGGGTGCTGTTCGCACCGGGCGGCAATTTTTATATTTAGTTATAGTTGTAAAAAACAACTTGTTCACTTCATAAATTACTATTCGATTTCTAATTATGAATTACTATATGATTTCGAATTTTTTCCTCGTCATCAAGTATAGGTATTATTATTTAAATTAAATAGCATCAAGCAGAGGACAACCTCTTTGTTTCTATTTATGAATCAACAAAACTCTGATACTCTCGGCAAAATAAAAACTTTTCAATTCAAATAAAAACTTTTCAAGAAAATATTATCTCTAAAAATCTAAAAAAAAAAAAGAGTTTGAAGTCCCTTCTTGATCTACTAAAATTTATTCCACATTATAAATGGGAAATTCTGTATTCAATATTGTAATTTTGCTAAGAATTTTTTTAACAATTTCTATCAGTGTTGCTAGTTGCGAAAGGAGCTTCTCCAAATTGAAGTAGATAATTTTTTTTTTTTTTTTTTTTTTTTTGTAAATTAGCTATATGTTTTATCTCATAGGTGGGGAATCTGCGGCCTCCGTAAGTTTCTTGTGGCCTTAAAAAAATATCTTTAGTATTTTTATAAAAGTTTCATTTATAGGTATATCAACTTAATGCGGCCTCCTTTATTGCCTTATTTAAATATGGCATCCAATGGTAAAAAAGTTCCCCACTTTTATAGTTTGACTCAATTACAATTATTTATTTATAAAAACCACCATTTGATTGACTTAGAAACGGCGACAAAAGTTCTAGGTACGCCGCTGTATATTTGATAATATCTCATCTATGCCCACGGTTCCTAACAAGGGCGTCTGTGCCCTCACGCCCGCCCCCCCTTGACTTTCAACTCTGATTTTTTGAAATGTTTTAAGAGGAAAAATATTATTCAATAGATTGAAGGAGATATATCAGCCAAAGTAGGGATGCATCGGGTTCAATAAAATTCCCCGGCTACTCTGATAGTGCATCCCTACTTTGGCTGATATAACTCCTTCAATTCACTGAATATTATCTTACCCACAATCTCAAAAAACATTCAGAAAAATATCATTTTTATCCAAGCTTTTTTAGATATAAAATGCATTTATTTTTATTCTTTTGTATTCAAATATGTACTTATATATAATTAGAACATTATTCACTAAATTTTAACTTATATATTTGTATATATTGAGGTTTTACTGATCCCCTTGGAAAAATACCTGCAGATGCCCATGATTCCCAGCCTTGAGGTAATTACCCCCAGGGGGTATAATAGCTATGCGAGGGGTCTAATCAGACTAATTAATATAATATAGCACAAAATTTTTTATAGTTCTCAAAGTATATATTTGTTTTTAATGTCATTGGCTTAGCTAATTTTCATTTTTAAATATTAATTACACCATCAAAGTTCTACAAATTGAGACTGAAAGAACATTGAGAATTTTTAGAAGAACAAATAGTGTGTAATCAATCAATAATCTTGATAACTTTTAGTTTTATTTTCTCATATTTTTTTTAAACGGGGTAAAAATACACGGCTATAGCTTGGTCATAGGGGTGATAAAACTGAAAAAGTTAGGAAACACTGTTCTATACGCTTGGATTTAACCCTAGAAAAATTCCACTATGGATTTAACATCTACTTTTCTCTTTTTAACGACGAAATAGAAAAAAATGAAGGGATTTTTTTCAATACTCCTGGACGATCGTCAGTTAAGGCCAAGACCGTAGCCCATAGTGAGAGTGGGTGTTAGAACCCCCCCCCCCCCCCCAGAAAAATGTTTAGATTAAAGTCAAAATTTTATAAGATATAAATAAACGTTCACTAAAATTTTTATAATTACTCACTGAGGGGCTAGGGGAGTATGGATAAAAACTCCGAGGAGTAGAGGATACTCGCTCACTATATAATTCGTTTCATTATTTAATAATAATATTCAATACTAATAATATAATAAATGTTTTCGGAGACTTGAACTTTCTCGTGTTCTTTGCCTTTGCCCAATGCTGAAGTCGTCCTACATTATCCTAAAATCGAAAAGATAGAATCATTTTGAAAATGAATTGGAATTTACCGAAAGAATTTATAAATTTCTCAGCTTTAGCTATAGAATTATCATAAATACTGAATATAATCTCATTTTAAAAGTTGACGCATTTTATTCGTAGATATATTGATTATATCCCTATATACCTATTCAGATATGGAAATAGGTATCGAAATTCGAAGGGACAAAAAAATATGTTTAATAATGATTTTCCTACCACGTTTCAGACATTTCTAAGGAGAAACATTCAAAAAATTTGAAAAATCTCAGTGAAAGCCAAAATTCTGAGCAATACAATTTTCGGACTGTAAAAAGTGGCTAGGACGTGATGAATGATTAAAGATTGTGATCTCAGCTTAATATAGGTATAGGTACATGTACATTATTGTAGGTTTAAAAAGTAGAAATAATAGATTCTCCTAAAATCTGGTATTTTTTGACACAAATGAAAATAATCAGAAAAATTATTTCATTTTCATTGGTCTTTAAATATAATTCTTCATAAATTATCTCATTGTCTATTAAAATTAAATCCTATAGCATGTTAACCAAACGTAAATCTTTTTTATTTATTCTTCTGTTCTGTTATTATTAAGAAAGAGAATTTATTATAAAAATAACTTTGCGTGTCAAATGAAAAATACAAATGAAAATTAACTTAAATTTATTTTTCTTAAATGATTCTATTTAAATAATCATTTTTTTCTATATAATTTATGGAAATCAAAAAGAATAACGTCAACAGAAATAGTCTCTACTATACTTTTAAAAAATCAATCTAAAATAATTATTAACTGAGTTCCTATAATAAATTATCCAAGAAATTATAAAATTATAAATTATTATTTTATTTTTAAGCTCTTGAAAAATTCAGAAACTCATTAATATCTTCAAATGTATGTAAAGAATGAAAAAGATTTATTTGAAGTGCGAGAATTACTTTTTACTTTCATCTAATTAGATCTATATAAATATTATAACCTTGTCAGAGTTATAAAAAGAAATCATCGTGTATGAAACAATAATATTATCAATATTATTGTATAAAAGTGGGATGATGAGCTAGACAAAAAAATAAAAACATCGAAGAGGTTGAGGCAAAATTTATAAAATATTCTTTTGGCCTAGATAAGAGCAATCTCGAATATCTATGGAGAATGGAGACACGAAGACCAAGCATGAAGTTCAGACTGATAGTGAGGGGCTGCACTTCCATCCTTCGAGTCTTAGAAATGAACAAGAGAAGATGGTCGAAGATATACCTTTAAATATTTATTAAGAGACACGAATAACTGTCCTATGTTATGAATCAGAGAGATGAGAAAAGTGTGGGCAGTACATAAGTAATTAAATACTTAAGGGGCGAAATAAGTTACGCGGAACAGGAGATGAAACATGGAGTGATGAGACTGTCAGTACAAGTAATCCAAAAATTTAGGCGAAAATTGACAAATCTATGTTCAGTATAAGAAAATTTAGGAGGGGTAGGGGTTATTTTAATTTTAATTATCTTCTTCCTAGGATTCAATCAATGTTATCTGATTGATTTTAGATATATGAATATCCAAATCAAAAAAATTTCTTGACATTAGTTGGTGCTTATTTATATAAATTACTTGAAAACTATCAAAGGGACAATTTCTTTGAACAAAATAAATTTGTTGATTCCTGGCTATCTCTTTCGACTAAATAATATTTCTTCATTTTAAAATGGTAATTATATTATAATTAAAATAATTCAATATTGAGTTCTGAGAAAGATTTTTACTTTACCATACAGGGTATGGCCAAGTAATATAATTTATTTTATATAAAAATAAAAAATATATATAATTGATAAAATAATATCAATTAATGACAAATTAGGAAAACTCCTAACTTAGTAAATCCATTAGTACTGAGTTCTATTTAAACAAGATGATGATGATGATGATTTAAAGTTGGGTAATTGCATTAACAAATGACGGGTGGGGCAGTGATGTGCGTTAGAAATACTTTAACTCTTGCTTAATAGAAAAATCAATATTGACACAACCTTACAAAAATTGCTCACTTTCATTCTTTTGATATTATATTTATTAATATTTTTAATATTTATTTTATTTAAAGCAAAAGTGAAATTGATAAATATTTATATATGATTTTGGGGAAACAAGTTAGTATTTTTTTTTTTTTTTTACTTATAAGGGGAGATTAAAAAGAATAAATTTGGAAAGAGATTTCAAGTTTTTTACCATAATAGATCATTCAATGTTCATTTGAGCCCAGAACTAGGAAAAAGTGCAGTAATTTTATATATCAATAATATCATTTTTATTTGCACTTTTATTTTAGTAAATTTGATCAAACCCCCCCCCCCCCCCCGCAAAATAAAAAAACAAACTTGAATAAAAAAAGGCCAAGTTCGATTAATAAAATCCGTTTGCCAAAAAAGTAGTGAAATCTAATGTGTTGTCAAGTAAATGAGTCGAGAATATTAGTAACTTCAATTAAAACGTATATTTTTAATCTTACATGTCATCTATATTTATTGATTCCACATTTAAAGTTGAAATTATTTTCATAAAACTTGGCTTTTTCGCATTGATATGTATGTTACGAATTATGTTACCATATCATGAGATCATAATAAGAGAGGATGGAAAGGCTTAAAGTGTGAGGTGGAGCCCCTATCAAACAACAATAATAATCATTTAATTCCTAAAAGCCAAGTTTTAGGAAAATAATTCCAACTAAAAATGTGAAATGGATGGATGGACATCTAAAATGAAAACATCCGTTTTAATTGAAGTTATTATATTCTCGACTCAATTTTTAAATTGATGATGTTGAACTTGCAAACACATTAGATCTCACTACTTTTTTTGGCAAACGGTTTTTATTAATCGAACTTGGCCTTTTTTTACACAAGTGTTTTTGTTGGGATTTGACTTCTTTTTTTAAGTTGGATGGGAATTTAGCCTGCAAGAGTCACGTCTTTATTTTAAAGGCTGATGAAGATCTTTTTCTATTTCTTACTTTATTAGTAATTCAACTTATTACACTATGTCAAATTTTAGCATTCTAGTGTCATTGAATTGTCACTATTAATTATTTTAGCTCATAAATTTCACTCCTTCATTTAAGATGCTGAAGAAGGGAAAGTTTCAGTTTTTCGTTTTCACCCTTTATTAATGCCCCAAAATCTACTAACATGCCAAATTTAAGCATTTTATTGCTGTTAAATTTTTACTTGAAGAGAATTTATATTAGAAACTTCATTTAAGATGGTGAGGAGGGAATCATTTCATTTGTCGGGGATCGCAAATTAAATATAAATTCATATATGTTTTGGGATTAGATGATATTTTTTTTAAATAAAAATTTTTCTTGTTTCGGTTTTTTGATTTCATCCTTTATTATATATTTAAATATAGTAAATTTGAAATTGTGAAATGATATAAAATTCAGTATAAGATTATAGCTGAAAAAAATGTGTAAAATTTAATTTATTTCAAAACTGTAAACGGCACAGTTAAATTTTATATTATAATGTCTATTATTTTAGGATATTAAATTATCAAAATAAAACTTCCTGAGAGTTTTTTGTATGCTATCTAAATTTCCACACAAATTTCACCATTACTGCCTAACCCTTTGAGATACACAAATTTATATAATGACATTTTTTAATTAAAGGAGACAATAAAAGAGTGTGTCTTCTGCTGGAAATATAAATTTTATTTATTTATAAGGATCGTTATAAATAAATAAAATTTATAATTCCAGCAGAAGACGCACTCTTTTATTGTCTCCTTTAATATATAAAAATTCTGCTACTCTCGGCAAAAACTTTCAATTTGACCTTTTTTAAAGAAGATTTAATTTCCAACAGAAAAGTTCATATAAGTGAAAAAACTAAAATGAATAGTTTACTAGTTAAAAGATTCCAATATTGTATGTAGAGTAAATCGATTTTAATCAATAACAAATGTGTGATCGGGCGACACATCTCTCGATATAACAAAAGAATTATAAATGAGAAAAAAATCGATCTTAAGGTTGAGTAACTTTTTAATATATTATAAGAAAATAGCATTTTGATTAAGAATTTTGTATTTAAAAGTAATTGTGTGAAAATATTCAATTTCTCAGAGTCGACTAGAAATTCCAATAAAGAGTTTATTTTTTTCTTCATCACATATGAAATCAAATCTATTGAAATTTCATATCTATGGAATATTTCCTTTTATCTTTTATATCAATTAGTTTTTATTAGAATATTTGCATTTTAAAGGGTAGTTTATTTGAAGTCTAATTTGAAAAAACTAATTACTAGGTACTTTGAAATAATTTTTAAAAACATGAAATTAATAAATATTACAAAACAATCAATTATTAATAATTATATTCAATTTTGAACGAAATTGTTTGATTAGTTTTTGAGAAAATGTTAAAAACCCGGAAAATCGTAACAAAAGACTAGTCGCTGATGCCGGCTGACTTGTGCGACCCTTCTCTTGATAAAATAGACCAAAGAAATTATAAATGAGAAAGAAAACGATCTTATTTTATCGATTTAATCTATCTGAAGGTTCACAGTATGTCTATTATATAAGAAAATAGCACTTTGATTAAGAATTTTGTAGTTTTAAAGAAATTGTATGAAAAGATTCAATTTTTTCTCTCCGAAAGCGCATCAACTAGAAATGGCCAACAGTTTTATTTTTTTCCTTATTAGATATTTATTCAAATCTATTGAAATTTCATATCTGTGTGTTATTTTCATTTATTTTTTATATCAAATAATTATTATTAGGAAATTTGCATTTTAAAGGGTAGTTTATTTGTAGTCCAATTTGAAAAAACGCTAATAACTCCGTTAAAATTTTTATAAAAAATATGAAATTAATAGATATTAAAAAACAATTAATTATGAATCATTTAATACCATTTTGAATGAAATAAATTCAGTACTTTTCGAGAAAATTGTCAAAAACCATCTGAACCGTCAAAAAACGATGTTTTTTGAAAGCACGAGATCGGTTTGAAAAAAGCTAAAAAAGTCATATGAAACGAAACTTTGGCTTGTGATATGGAGGTGAATTTTAAAATGTTTCTAAAACGACCTTTCATAGACGGTTTTCGGGGTTTTTGACGATTTTCTGAAAAAGTACTCAACCGATTTCGTTTAAAATTGAATTAAATTATTAATAATTAATTATTTTATAATATCTAATTAATTTCATATTTTTAAAAATTATTTCAAACGAGTTATTAGCGTTTTTTCAAATTGGACTACAAATAAACTACCCTTTAAAATGCAAATTTCCTAATAATAATTATTTGATATAAAAAAATAAATGAAAATAACACACAGATATGAAATTCAATAGATTTGAATAAAAAATAAAAATATCTAATGAGAAAAAAAATAAAACTGTTGGACATTTCTAGTGATTCTCTCCCGGAAGAAGAAATGGGATCTTTTCATACAATTTCTTTTAAACTACAAAATTTTTAATCAAAATGCTATATCAAAAAGTTATTATGAACCTCAAAATAGATTAAATCGATAAAATAAAATCAATTCCTTTCTCATTTATAAACATTTTGGTATGTTATATCCAGAGGATGCCTCGCCATCAGACAGCTTATTTGTTATTGATTCAAGTACATTCACTCTACAATAGTGGACTATTTTTTGCAAATAAATATGTAACCAAAAGGCGCAACAAATCATAAGATATGAAAGATACTTGTATTCTAGAAAAGAAGAAGATATTCAGCGAAGACACGAAAATTAAAGGATTCAAGGATATTTGAAGATGATTAGAAAAAAAACATATGTAAAATTTTAGGATTCTCCACTCTTATTATTTTAATTTTGGACTTGATTCACTTTTTTTGTGTAGGTGGGTCACAGAGTGTGATAGCAGATAAAATTACTTATTTTATTAAGTTATCAAATTATCATCATATAAACCTCTGCACCAAACGCATTCTATTCTATTATACAACAAAATCAAGCATCAAGGTTAAAAAGTTATTTTTTAAAGACACTTTGGCATCAAGCCCATGTTATTGTTGGCTCTTGTAAAAAAAAAAAAAAATAGAGTAATTGGTTTTCTACACCAATGCATATGATATATTTATTTAGTCATACATATATAAATTTAAATAAATTAATAAATTATAATAAAAAATAAATAATAAAGAATTCATGCGCCAATTGTTCGTATCCTTTCCACGTGATTTTCGAGATCGTCATAATATTTTTGTTGTTTTTCATAATACTCCACTTGTTTTAGGTAATAGTTCTGTTGTTCTTGATAATACTTATGCATTTTATTAATAAAATCGTTCAGGGGTTCATTATCATTCTCTAGATTGATATCCAAGTCTTCAGGAAGGGCTGGCGGAATTGGTGGCTTCGGTGGTGGGCCGGGAAGAGAATTCGTTGTGTCATATGGTCCATGAGGAAGAGTTTCTTTTGGAAGTTCTAGAAGAGCTGAACCATCATCTGTAATTATCAATATTTAATTTTAATATTTTTACTCTACCATAAACAGTATGGGAATGAATTGTATTGTGCAGGAAAAAGTTTGTGTTTTTGTTTAGTTTTTTCGAAATACTAGAAAAACGGCTAAAACAAGTTCTGTGTTAGGCAGCTGCAACAGGTGCCTGTATGGGTGCCAAAAAAAACCAAGATAAAAAAAAAATTATAGTAAAAATTTGGTTACGCACAGACTAACAGACCAACGGACATTTTGACAAAACAATTATTATCTCAAAAAATATAATTTTTTCGATGTTCACTTATTACGGCTTTTTTGTAGACCGAAATGCCATGGCTTCGCCCAATTTGTTTAATCAAAATAGTTTCAGCCATTTTTGAGATATTTGGAAAAAATAAGCAAAAAAAACACTTTTTTTCATGCACGATTACAATACTTGACCCTAACCTGTATGGTAAAGTATAAATAGTAAAAAATTTAACTGCTGAATACAATAATAATAAAATAAAATTATTGCAAAAGAAGAATTACATAACTTTTTATTTATATTATATATTTAGAAAATAAAAAATAGGGGTCCAAATTTAACATCAACAGAGGACCTTTCAAAAACTACTTACGCCATTGGCTAAAACTATTTTAATAATAAAAATACAAAAATCTAATAATTAGGTACTCTTGTACCTAAGCATCAGAAAAATAATATTTTAAGAGATTTTAATTATTTTGACAATAATGTCTCCAAGTGAGTTTACGAGTTACAAAATGTGTTTTGTTTGTGATCTACCTAGATCAAAAGACAATGAACAAATAAAAGATGTTTTATATTGAGTTTATTATATAGGAGTTAAAATCGGAAAACGCATACTTAACCTTTAGGATCAACATTTTTACTTTACCATACAGGGTATGGTCAAGTATTGTAATCGGGCATGAAAAAAGTGTTTTTTTTGCTTCCTTTTTTCGAAATATCTCAAAAATGGCTGAAACTATTTTGATTAAACAAATTGGGCGAAACCATGGTCTACAAAAAAGCCCTAATAAGGGAAGATCGAAAAAATTAAATTTTTCTAGATAATTACTGTTTTGTCAAAATGTCTGTTAGTATGTTAGTCTGTGTTCTGTGAGTACGTTAGTTATAGTATGTTAGTACATGATTTACCAAATTTTTGTGGACACACTAGCTCAAAAACTAGTATGAATATCAAAACGAAATTTCAAATGTAGTTTTGGTGCATTGAGATTAAGAGCTGATTAGATTTTGGTTGAAATCGAACCCAAAATAAAGGGGGGGGAGGGGGCGTTAAAAATTAAAATTATAATATTTTCAAACTAAAAACGCAGAAAAATTAAATATACTATAAAATAAACTTATAATGACGAAAAGTTTGCTATTTTTTCTGGGGCCAAAATCGAGGTGGGGGGGGGGGTCAAAAAATGAAAATCTTGGCCCT
Organism: Forficula auricularia; assembly: GCA_024734495.1. NCBI lineage: Eukaryota > Metazoa > Arthropoda > Insecta > Dermaptera > Forficulidae > Forficula > Forficula auricularia. The sequence continues at coordinate 7,053,121 of JALMQS010000075.1, forward strand.
TGGATCAAACTCAACCAAATTTTCTATACATAATCACTGGCCTCTCAGAAGGCTAATAATGCAAAACCAAACCCCCTAAGTTGGGGGAAGAGGCCCTAGGGTATTAATTTTTCAACAAAAAACGTAACAGCTTTTGATATTTTGGAAAAATTAAGCAAAAACATCAATTGTTTTGCACTATTATAATAATATCTATTTGTTATGTAATAGAAATAGAATTATATAAATATACGAGAGGGGTAGGCTACACGTGTACAGTAGTCTCGTGATGTGTTAAATCACACCAAATTTTTGATATTGATTAAAATGTATTGAGAAATAGAATTCTTTAGGTTATAAGAAAATTTTAAAAGTTTAAGTACTAGAGTTATGAGGAGGTTTCGCCACGATCGCGCCATATGCTGGCAGCTTTTCTATTAAGAATTAATGCATTTTGGCAAGAATTCAATTTTTCAATTATTTAGGCCCTGAACCCTCTTTACCCTCACATACACAAAATACACGCATGAATAAAGTTCAATAAGTAGACTATTCTCTAATTTGGAAATATGTCTTTAAGTAATTCAAATTTTATAGAATGTGAATTCAATGCGTTTTGCTGTCTGAAATACAAATTTTTCAAATATTTGATTTTGAATTAAATTAAAATTAGAAAAATGGGAATTCCTTATTATTTCTGTTTAAACTTCTCAATAAGGGATATATCAGGGTTGGCACAAAACATGTTTTAATCAAAAGTGTTTTAAGCACTTGCTTAATACATAATTGTTTTAAACATGTCAACCCTGGGATACATAAGTTGAATGTTTAATTTAGAAACAAATGCGAATATGAAAATAACTTTTTAATATTTTGATTCTTCATAACAGTAGAAGAAAAAATCTCACGAATATCGGCTATTAAAATTACAAATAAAAGCAATACGTTTTACAGTTATAAATGAATTCAATTATTTTTTTCATATTACAAATGTGAAAATCATGGTTAGGTAGCTGAAATTTTTTTTCACTTTTTGAAAATTAAGTTTCGTAAGTAATGAATCCTGATTAAGTTAGAAGATAAGGGAAATATTATAATGATGTCGAAAAAAAGTGTATAGTAATAAATTTAGATTCCAAAACAGTACGAAAAATGCAATTTAAATATTTTGAAGTGTTCTAGAGTTACTTACGATAGAAATTAGCTAGTAAAGTTTTTTGAAAATTTCGAAATTTTTTCAAAAAAAAAAAAATATATCTGTCTTTATACGGTAGATTCATATTTTATGTATTGTAGGTGTAGATTCTTTGATGATAGCCGTATTCATGATTTTTAATACCCATGGGGAAAAAAGAGAATTATATTTTCCTTTGCTTTGATCAAATGACCATCATCAATTAACAAAGTCCTGATTTTATAATAAAGAAACTGACCTGTCATTGATGAATCTTGAAATCCAGATGGTGTTAGATTAACGATATTTTCGAGATCATCCGTTTGATCAACAGGTTCAAAAATAATTTCGGAAACGGGGCCTTCATCATGTATAAAATTTCTGAGCCAAGACAAAGGAAGGGAAGGTGCCTCACGTGGAGCATCATCGGCGCTTAAATATCAAAAATAAATAGTTTGCAATTGAAGATGAAAAATAATGTTCTATAATAATCTATTCTTTTTTTTTATCTTATTATTATACTTCCCAATAAAGTTTTTTCTAGAAACATTACTCGGTACGCTGGGCATGTTTAAATATTGATTTTTTTAGTATCATTTCTGACATGTGGAGAAAAATTATTTTCAAGCTCATTTTTTTTTCTGTTTGTACGTCCGTCTTGGTGTCTTTCTGAAATTAGATATCTTATAAACTAACTCAAGAATAGGAAATCGTAGAAAGTTTTTTCTGCTGTCACAAAATGTTTATATTTTCAAAACAAAAAAGTGATTGGTTTTTAGACTTATTAGTTTCAAAAATGCAGAAAAAAAATATTTGATGGTTGTAGCTAATGAGCTGATTTCGCCCAAAAAGCTTGTATTATTAATAAGAGCAGGTTTTTACTTAATTTCTAGTTTAAACCGTTAATTAAAAAAAATGCCGAATCCCAGAGATTATTCCAATGCAATGGATCGAACATCCTGCAATTTAGAAATGTGTGATAAAGCAATCCATGGTGGTCGACTCAATTTTGTACGACCTCTCTTGGAATTAGCACATTTCATCTGTGGCCAAATCTGTAGTAAGGAAGCTTGGCTTTTCTATTCAAGCCATTTTTCATGCTCCAGCAACTTCTCACCACCCCCTTTCTAGAAGTTTAAAAAACTTCTACTTTTTACTCTAATTCCCTATATAATATAGGCATGTATTAGCCCAGGGCCGTGACCAGAATGTATTTCACTGTAAGGTGACACAACATTATATATATACAAATATATAGTATAAATATATACAAGTTACGTTGGCGAAAAATTCCCACACCTTCAAAATTTGCGGTGAGCGTACCGAGTGTTGGAAAAGTTTTAATTTTTTTTTTCTTCAAACATCTTTTTTGTAGTAATATTTATTTATTTGAATTAATTGTTCAATAAGTGAAAAAATGATTTATTAATTGTACCTGTTTTTTTCTTCTTTAAAATGTAATTTTAATTTGTCCATAATAAAATGATGGAAACTCGACATTTCTTGTAGAAATCGATTTCCAAATGACATTGTATTTTCTATTCTTGATCTTATTCGTGGATTAATTCTTTGTCCAAAAGAACGTTCAAATAACTGCCTGGTCGAATCAATATTTTCTTCACTAAACAATTTCACTTTAGGTAAAACCCGAGGGGGTCGCCGAATGGTTATCACTTCAGTGGCACGAGTCTGCGTTTCAGCATTGGGAGAAGTCTAGAACAAAATACAATTTTGAAAATTATCAGAAAATAAGAACAGAGATAAATAACGCATAAAACATAAAGCGTGCGTTTTCAAAATAAGTAAATCATTGTGCAAAAATCTATGTAAATCCAAATACCCCAGTTTATTGGTTATTCATGTTTTCTCAGGAACGACTATTAGATCTATAGAAGTTTGAAATTTTATTTCACTTTTAAGATGTAAATGTTGAATTTTAAAAACAAAATGGTTGAAAAGAATATTTAAAAAAAATTTAAATTATATAAAAGGGTGAAACAAGGTAAAGCACTATAATCATGCTTTCATCCGGCTTTATTCCGATTTCTCTGCAACTACCATGCGCGTAGTTAAGGGCGGGGGAAAGGGCGGCACTGTCCCCCCTAGAAAACTCCTTGCCCCTCGTGGAAAAATCGAGTCAATATCTCAATAACTATTTATGCTATGAGATTAATTTTATTCTTAAAAAATCAATACAGATTGAAAAATGTAGAGCTCAAAAAAAATTATCTTCCCATTTATCCCAGTAAATAAGGGGGTTTAAGCTTACATTAATTGCAGGAAAATATTTTTTAGGGTCGTTTGGTATGGTGTGGGTATGCCAAATCTAAGTTTGCGACCTCGAAAGTCTGGGGACAACTTTTGGCGGACGAAAAACCTCGAAATTTTCGGACTTTTTCCAGTTTTTCGCTTATAACTCGAAAACAGTTCACATTTTATAAATAACTATCCTATAGTAAATTAAAGAGACAAATTTTTGCGTTGATTAAAAAAAATGCAAAATTGTTCTAGTAGATCGATTTTTAATGGGGATCCAAAAAACAGCCCCCTGGATCACTTTTGAATATCCCTAAAACTCGCACTTTTTTCGATTTTTTCTCATTTTGACCATGAAGGAGCAATTTTTCAACAAAGAATACTCTATACATTTTAAAACTAGATTAAATTTGCTACAATTTAAACAAAGTTTCATATTAATTAGATAATGGTAACCCGTGTTGCAATGAGGTTGAAATTTTGAAAAAAATGCAATTTTTTGCAAACAATCTCAGTTTTTTCTTTCATAAAATGAAAACCACTCATCTTAAAAACTTGATTTATATCTCATTCTCTAGAAAATTTTGTTGACTTGAACGTTTACTTGGACCACTTTTTTGTTAAAACTCTTTGATTTATAGATATCCTACATTTTTCGGACAGGATATGATCCGAATCCTCATGCGTCATGGAAAATGCTGGATATCTATATACTAAGAGTTTTATCAAAAAAGTGGTCCAAGTAAACGTTCAAGTCAATAAGATTTCGTACAGAATGAAATAGGAATCATGTTTCTAGGATCAGTAATTTTCATTTTATGAAGAAAAAAGTGCGATTTATTGCAAAAAATTGCATTTTTTCAACAAAAATCTGGGTTAATCTGTCGCCACACCTCGCTTAACACTGACGCCGGCACTGCGGCGCCCCCCTTAGGAAAATTCCTTAATGGCAACTACTGCAACTACAAAAAAGTCGTATTCTAGTGAATATCGAATAACATAATATTAAATTAATAGTAAATATTACAATTATTTCCAAAATGTCTGTCGGCTTGTACGTTCGTTTGTGAGTGTACAATTTTATGTAGGTATGTTCTATGTACATGTACCCTATACATCAGAAACGCTTGAAATTACAACCACTATTCACTCTATACTTGTGTAACTAATTTGTGACATTTTTCTAAAAATAATTTATATTTCTTAAAATATATTTTTTTTCAAATAGCTTCATTGTAGGCTTTACTTAATTAATTAATGGCTTTTTTAATTTTTTAGTTAATATTTTAATATTTTTTGAAATATTTCGAAAAAACAAAAAGACCTATTTTTCTGTACTATTGCAATTGCATTTATTTATTTATTGTTTAGTAGAAACTAAAATAGAAATATGCGATAGGGGGCAGGTATACACCATACATGACGATACGGTCATGATGCCTCTGAATTTTTGATATGGAATAAAAATTAGTAAAAAAAAAAAAAAAAAAAAAAAAAAGTAGAAACATTTACCTTTTTAATTTTTCGTGAATTTTTTACCTGATTTTTGGCTTGTTGGCGATTAGATAAACGTTGTAACTGTGCTGATGATTTAGGGCGGAATAAAGGTGGGCGTCTTCTCGCTAAAATCGATTTTATAGATTCTCTTTGGTTTGAGTGTGTAGTCGTTTCTACGGATGGCATTTCCGTGGTGATTGTAGTTTGAGTCTCTACAGTAGTGGCTTCAGTTTCATCAGGCTCACTCGGGGTTGTCTCTGGAAGGACAACAACCACCGATGATTGATCTTTCATTGATCTTTCCTTGTTACTATTTTTAGCAAAAACAATAAACAAATTGTTAGGTTGTTCTGTTGATCCCTCATCAGCATCAGCCAAGGTGGTCGTTCCTAAAGTCGTTACTTCTGGCAGGTGTTCGTTGTCCATCAATTCTCTTGATTCGGATTCCACATGGAAAGATGCACCGCAACATCTGACCAGCCGACTATCACGACAAATAGGTAGAATGCCAAAATGCCGATAGTCACTTTCAGGAGCGTGGCCAAAAACTCGAGGGCATCTTTCGACAGGTAAACATGGACATCGACTTGACAGTGGTTGTCCACCATGATTATGTAGTACCCAATCAGATTCACCAGAAATCAGGGGAACAATAATCCCCCACCACCTAAAAATAACGAAATCAAGATAATATCAATAATTAACAAGAAATGAATTAAAGTATATTATTATTATTATTATTATTATTATATCCAATCTTGTAATCCAATTTTTACCCCTTCCAGATACCCGATCATCAACTTGAAATTTTGCCAATACAATATAATATTGTATCAAATCTGAGTTGTTCTCCAATTCTTTAACC
>JALMQS010000075.1:7071492-7081672 GCA_024734495.1 Forficula auricularia
TATTCATTTGTTAATATATAATATAATTAAAAATAATACATTTTTAAATATTATTGAAAAGCCATGGTTATGGGGGGCCAGGATTTAAGCATGCAGGCAGATATTGTGTTTGTGATTGAGAGGGTTGTCATCAACGGAGCATATTTATCAGTTAAAGTCAAATTATATTATTCCATTAGAGTAAGTTCTTGCTTATTTTTTATATTATATTTAATTAAATTCATTCAGGAGCGGATTCGATTTTCTTCTGGGGGGACTGTAACAATTTAGGATATTATTACTTTTACTTTATTAGATACAATAATGTTTATTTTGTAAATTTATGTTTTTATATTTAGTATGGAAGGTAATTGTAAAAAAGATGGTTTCGAAAATCACTGATAAATCTACTGTTTATATTTAAAAGCTTTTATAACTTATTTTGGATTGAATAAAGTGTCACAAAAATCTAATTTTTCCAATAAAGTTGCCTTTTTAGTTTAAATATTTTGAGATAATTAAGTTTAGCAGATTTAGAATGAGAAAACCCAAATCCGATACTACTAAAGCGCATTTGTGCCTGCCTCTGTACCTATCTATTTATCTATAAATACAATATTATATATATTATATTATATTATTATATTATATATTATTATATTATACATTTTATCTATAAATACAATAATGAAGCTGTAAAGGGCTTCTAATAGATATGTGAAATAATCCCGAAAAACAGAAAAACTAAAATAAATGTATAAAAATTCAACAAGAGATAAACTATATAAGAAATAACAATACGACAGTGAAGCTGTAAAAAAGAGGCTTCTATAACAAATATATAATAAATAGAATAGTCAACAAAATAGATAATATCACAGATAGTAGACTGCTTGCATAGTTAGGCCATGACTAGAAAGAATAAAATACAAGCTAAATCAAATTAAGGAGTTGGATTCGATTTAAACCGAACAAATTCTCAAATCGTCAAGAAAATTTTGGTATTCGGCGCCTCCTTGAATTTGATTTAGCTTATTTTCTTTCTAATTTCTCTATGGCGGTCTTACTATCTGTGATATTATCTATTTTATTAGATACTAACATATATATTTGTTATAGAAAGCCTCTTTTCTAACTTATATTTGTTAACCTTGCTATAGTTTATCTCTTGTTGCCATTTTGGTTTTGTTGTTTTTCGATATAGTTATTTCTGTAATAAGCCCTTCCAGCTTCATTATTGTATTGTTATTTCTTATATAGTCTATCTCTCGTTGGATTTTTATACATTTATGTATCGTTAGATATATGGAGATCCAAAAAAAAAAATAAGAAGAATATAAATAAAAATCCTGAGCGCTAATGACCTTGGCAATCGTGTGCCTTTAAACCCCAAATAATAATAATAATCTATGTCCGTCCCCCAACAGAAACAGTCGTCATGGTTACCAATTTAAATGAAATTATCTATATATATAAAATTAAGGTTTTGTCTGTACATTGGGGTGGTGGTAGGGGTGCCGGGTTGATTTCGGAGGATTGGGGTGTCAAGAATCCGAGAGGTGGAATCGGGGTCGTCATGGTTACCAATTTAAATGATATTATCTAGCCTTGCAGCTAGTAGTTTAAATAAAATAAACACTATCTCTTGTAGTACAGTATTTTAGGTCTCGTCTGGGGGGGGGGGTACTCACTTGCTCCTCTGTGACCTCCCTAGATACACCTATAGATTCATTATCCATTTGTTTTTGTTTTTTGTTTTTAGATGCTTCGGCCATGCACTTCTCGATGAAAAAAACTTTGTAACGGAGGTAAATTAAATTGTATAGCTCTAAAATTAAATATGCTTATTCTTATAAGGCCTAGACCAGTGCTTGTCAAACTGCGGCCCGTGCCCCACAGCCCTTGTTAGTGCGGCCCACGACATAGCAAAAATTAAAATATTCATTCAGTTTGGATTTCCTAAAATTCAGTTGATAAACAAACTCATATTAAACTAAAATACAACACAACTCAAAGCTCATTTCATTAAACATCGTGAAAAGCCAGGAACACATTGAATTTTGGAAAAATGTGCTAAGTAACTATAAAAGTTTACGAGACTGCGCACAATTTATTTTGACAATATTTCCTTCTCTGTGAGGCTTCATTTTCCAAAAAATGAGCTTCTTGAAAAATAAATATCGCAATCGCCTTTCCACTCATTTAGAAGACGCAATCAGAATTATTGTATGTAATCCCAAAGACGCCAACATAGATGAAATAATTAATAAAGAAAAAAGGACAACACCATATCACTTAAATTACCTGGTTTTCGTAGTAAAAAATACTAAATAATAATAATATGTTTGTGGTTAAAATAAAAAAATTGAATATACTATCTTTTTTCAATATACATTATGTATATTCACACCCATTCACATAATGCTACCTACGTTGCTAATATATCAATATCCATTTTTCATTCTCTCTTGGTCCAGACTTAAGATACTCCAATAGCCTCAACCAGCAGTAGTCTCGCGATATATATATCTTGTTTAAAAACGAGATCAAAAACAATTCTCGTTAATATGCTGATTATTCTTTAATATATTAATTAGAAAATTGTTTAACTTCATTATTTCAAGTCAGAAATATATAAATTCTGATATTATTTTCACTTAATATCTGATAAAAATCACCTGCATTCGATTCGCGATCGAATCAAATATAGGAAACTTATGAATAATAATATCCAATTGGATAGTTAACCAATAATTCCAAGACACAACTTCTCCAAAAAAAAAAAAACACTTTATTTTAGCCCTGAAAACCTGATTAATTTTCACTTAAGTGTAAAATTAGATTTTTAGTTGCTTAGTCAATAAAAATAGTTAATCAATTGAGTTGGCAACCCAATTCATAAGTGTACGGCCAGCAATGATACCTCACATTGTCCTATGTGGCCCTTGACCAGAAAAGTGTGACGACCACTGGCCTAGACGGTTCGTGAGATTGATTTGCTGAAACGAAACAGCAGATCTCAATCAAAAAGAAAATTAAAAAAAAAATTGTCTATAATAGCAGAGTCTAGTTAGTGACTTATTCCCAGTTTCACCTCAGTTCTTATATCTTCACTCTTATGCTAAAACCACAAATGTGAAAAAACCTTGTTTTGAGTTATTGATGTTTGAAAATTTTCTATATAACAATGTTTAATGCATTGATGAATATAATCCTCAAGTTTGAAGTTCATTTAAACATTCTATCACAATCGTTTCTCTAGAACAGAAAATTTGTCAAAAATTAGATTGAAAAATCAGAAAATTTAAGTGAATCGGAATAGTAAATAAAGAGAAATAAGATTTAATCCCCAAATAATACACTACTCAAAATTGTGTAAGGAACAAAATTTTTCTTGTGCAAATCTCTCATAAATACAGGTCTCTTTTACAAAATTATTCAATAGAGATCATAAAAATATGATAGAAATTGAATTTAAAAAAGAAAATTTAAATAAATTTGAAGAAAGACGACGAAAAAATCTATCTTGAGTGTGTAGTTGCCCCAATTTGACAAAAAATTAGAGACGACTTGAATTTTAAGTATTCCAAGCCGTGGACCTGTTGTAGTAAAAGCAAATGAAGGTCAAAGTATTATTAATGAACAATTTTTTGTTAATTTGTTTAAAGAAAAGTTGCATAGCAGTATGTTGCATCTACTTTAAAGTCTTTAAAAGTGAAAATTTTTTTGTTCCTAAAATTTTATTTTTCTGATACATCATTCTAGGATGTCTGGTAAATAAAATACTAAGTAATCATTTTTAAAATAGATTTTCAATTATCAGAGATATTCAATTCTTTGGTCAGCAGTGTATTATACAGGGTGATTCACGGTCGATGGCACGTTAGACGTTTATGGAAAACGGAAAGCTGTATTTTTCTGAAAATTTAACACCTTACATTTTCTTACCTGTTCTATCGATCTAAAATATTTTCAGCATTGCGACGTTCGGCTTCCATTGAAAAGTCGTAGCAACTTTATTTTTTTAAATGGAACACCCCGTACATTAACACGTTTTTAGAACATCCCTTTTATTAAAATACTTTTTTGTTAATATTGTCCTATACCTATCTCTATCAGTTTTCGAGATCAAAAATAATTTGTGTTAAATATGGTCCAAAACATGGCCCAAATTAAACTTAAATAAATTAGTGGTCTCAATTCATAGAAAGTTGATATTTTGGTGGAAGTTTACACAGACCCGAAGTATTTAATTTACGCTAAAAAATCGACTTCATATTATACAGGGCGTGCTAAGATTACTATTATTTCCAGTATTCATAAAAGGGGTCAAAAGTTCATTTTTTCAAATGAAACTCCCCGTATATTACTCAATAAATTGAAAGAGGAAGAAAAATGCTTTAAGACGATATATCATGTCCCTATACCTAAAACATCAAATTTTCTTAATAAAGCCGCTTTTTCGCGAAAAATTACATTTTAATAAATTTAATTTTAACTACCTATGGAAATATCAAGCCTATGACAGTTAGTTGACTATTTATAAGATATACGGTGTTCACAAAAATCTGCCAAATTGACCGCAAATATTGATTATTCAAACGAAGTCCTTATGAAATTATTTATTTTGTACTATAAGAACTTCGTTTGAATAATCAATATTTGAGATCATTTTGGGAGATTTTTTTGAACATCGTCAATAAACTGTTTATAAGTTACTTATAAATAGTCAACAAACTGGCATAAGCTTGATATTTCCAGGGTTAGTTAAAATCGAAGGGCGAACCGCGATTGGAATTAAGTGTACACCGTCTTTGGAATTATGTGGAATTATTTTGGAATTCATTAGATAATGCCCCTTCATGGGGGGTTCGGATAGGCTAGGTGGTAGCGTGTCAGCCTGCTAACCAAGTGGATCCGGGTTCGAATCCGACTCGAGGCATCCAGCTAAAATCTGACCCCCGGGGTAGGGACAAATTTAAATAAAATAAATAGTATCGTAAACTGGCTTATGGCTAGAAAGGCCGAAAAGCCACAAAAAAATGCCCCTTCATCTATTGTCTTCTAGTTAGAAATGAAAGTGGAAGTGGAAGTAGGTGTACACGATATTAGGTCGCGATTCACCCCTCGGTTAAAATTAAATTCATTAAAATATAATTTTTCGCGAAAGATCGACTTTATTAAGAAAATTTGATGTTTTAGGTATAGGGACATGATATATCGTCTTAAAGCATTTTTCTTCGTCTTTCAATTTATTGAGTGATATACGAGGGGTCTCATTTGAAAAAACAGACTTTTGACCCCTTTTATGAATAACTGAAATAATAGTAATCTTAGCACGCCCTGTATAATATGGAGTCGATTTTTTTCGACGTAAATTAAATACTTCGGGTCTGTCTAAACTACCACCAAAATATCAACTTGCCATGAATTGAGAGCACTAATTTATTTAAGTTTAATTAGAGCCATGTTTTGGACCATATTTAACACAAATTATTTTTGATCTCGAAAACCGATAGAGATAGATATAGGACAATATTAACAAAAAAGTATTTTTAATAAAAGGTCGGTTCTAAAAACGTGTTAATATACGGGGTGTTCCATTAAAAAAATAAAGTTGCTACGACTTTTCGATGAAAGCTGAAACGTCGCTATCCTGAAAATATTTTAGATCGATAGAACAGGTAAGAAAATTTAAGGTGTTAAATTTTCAGAAAAATCCTGAGTTCCTTTTTCTATAAAAGTCTACCGTGCCATCGACCGTGAATCACCCTGTATAAATAATTAAATTGTTTTTCTTGCCAAGAGTAGCATAATTGTTGATTTTTTATCATTTCATTTAGAATATTTTATTTTCTATTTAGTTTCTAAGTGTTGTCTTTGTATTTTTTTTTTAAATACTTTTTTTTATAAATATACCTATGTATATCAGCTATATGATCAAAGAATTAGTAACTGAAATGTTAATTAAAACAAAAACATAATGTGGTTTTTATTCAAAAATCACAATCTTAAAAAAATGCTAATTTTTCTTCTCTTATGATAATAACTTAATTTATTATAATCACTCTGAAACTCAATATTTTTTTTTCAGAGCACCAACGTGCAGTATGGTGTTGTGGTATATCAAGCAGCAGATTGTCTTCCACATCCTAGCAGTGAAACTTATGGACCATACACAAGTCCTGTGAAGGTTCTTAATATATTAGACAAAATTGAGTAAGTTTCAAGTCATATAAGATCTGAATTTTTAAATTAGAAATATGAAATGCAAAATCATGTTTATATACAATTATATATTAAATTAAACGGATTACTTCTGGAACAATCAGATTAGAAGGCGGAAAGGGCGAATCCAGTGCTAATATTGCGGAAGGTTTAGCAACTGCTTTGCAATGTTTTGAAGATCTCCAACTACGTCGCGAGGCAAATATTGTTTGTCAAAAACATTGTATATTATTATGTAATTCTCCCCCATATCTATTAACGGTAATGGAATCTCCAACTTATATTAATCACACAGCTGAACAACTTGCAGTCATATTTCAAGAGGTATGTCTTATCTCCTTACTCATTTAAAAAAAAAAATTATCAAATAGAAATATCTCAAATATGAGTTTTTTTTTTCAGAGGGCTATTCACCTTTCTATACTCTCACCAAGAAAAATTCCAGCCCTTTTTAAACTATATGAAAAAGCTGGTGGAGATTTACAAACCTCGCAAACCAAAAATTATGCCAAAGATCCTCGACATCTTGTTCTTCTTAAAGGATATAGGTAATTATCTCAACTTTCCGAATATATTTATTTTTCGATAGATAATACAACTTTTGCAATTAATAGCATAGCTTTTAATTATAATTCTAAAACTTCACTTTTTTATTCTTACAATACATAAGCATCGCTGAAGACATTGAGGAAAGTTAAAAAATAGCCATCGATTCTCGTCTAATTAGTATTGTAAGAACAATAAAGTGAAATTTTATTTTATCTTCCTGTCAGAAAACCAATTCGTATTCTCTCTATATATATATATATATATATATTTAACCGACTTCAAAAAAGAAGGAGATTCTCAATTCGACTGATTTTTTTTATTTTGTGTCTGTTACTCGATTTCTTCGCCAATTGTGAACCGATTTTGATGATTTTTTTTTACATTGTGTTCAGTATAGTTTCCGATTGGTAAAAAACTATTATATCATATCATTGGTTTTGGACCTTTTTTGTTATGTATGTTCACCCATAACTTCTTTGTTTATGAACCTGTTTAATTTTTTGTTTTGTTTGTATAATTTTGAAGTCGGTTTTATTTTGTATACAAAACTTATTTATTTATTCACTATTTAATGTTGTTTTTATTTACAGTTTGAAAGAGAGGCCTCTAAGCCCCCAGATTCCTACTCATGGTATGAGTATACCAATTCCTTCTTTACCGAGCCCGCTTTCTAATATAGATAGTCCTATTGGTGCAGTTGTTGGGGGCACAGTGCCGCAGCCTGGTCAACCTCTTGGCGGCCCACAAGGACCACAGCAAACAAGTTTCAGGCCTATGGGAAATCCGGTAAAAGAACTTGTCATTTTACTGTACAGTGTACACTTAACCACTGAATAAAAAAATAGAATTTTTTCATTACACAAAGTGGAGTAATATATAGGGTTAATTTTTAAGACTCACTCAAATGCAAATTTTTTTAGATAATTATATTCTAGTGATCGAATTTCGACCCACTTCTACCTAGCCGATTTTATTAAAATTTTGCACGTATATATATTTGCAATGACATTTCATCAATGCCTGGAATTAATAGAAAAAACATAATTTAAAGAATATTTTCTTTATATAATACTGTAAGTCTTGGAAATTTTAATAAGTCGGCCAAATGCGAGTAGGTTACGCATACCGAGGATTGTATGTACCTTAGAAAAATACTTGAGATATTAAATTCGTTCTTATATTTCGTTGATAAGGAGAGATTCTCTCCGAGAGAATGGGTCAATTCCTGCGATTTTTTTCATAACTTTAAATTAATGCCTAAAGGTACAAAAAATAACTAAAAATGGCAACTTAACTGCTCTCTCACACCGTCATTTTATAGTAAATTAAATTTAAGAAAAATCCTAATTCTCTTTAAGAAGATCCTTACAGGATACCTCACACCTCATGATTAAAAAAAACATTTTAATCCCACACAAAATTCGACCTTCCCCAAAATAATCATTTGATTACAATTTTAATGCGATTTTCATTTAGGAAAAAATGAATACATATGACTTGCAAACTTCAAGTTTGTATCTTATTTGGTTTACACTCTACAATGCTCTTACATATAAGCATTCTAGCGACACTATTTGGTTCTTCTTTTACTTTTGAACGGAACTCTTAAAAAGTATAAAATAAAAATATATTTAAAAATACGCTTTTATTTCATATTGCACTAAAAAGTAGAAAATTATTAATATCCCTAAAAATGTCCCTAAAAATGTCCATACTTATCCATACTTATGAACAAGCATGGATGCTTATAAACTTGAAATTTATTTAAAATAAGCGAATTACCTTTGGATAAGTGAGTCGCCTGACAAAGATGAAAATAGTTAAGACTAAGGCTAGATTCGATCCCTACTAAACTCGAACCGAAGTCAACCGCCTTAGCCACTGCTTTTTAGTTTTAATTTTAAGAGGATGTTTTATTAGCCAGAAAAAAAATATATGCAATTTATTACAAGGTTACTTCTAACAATCCAAAAGAACTATAGCATCTTAAATTCAATACAAATGAAAAAAGAAAATGGATCCCAGTAGATTCTTTTTTATATAATATAGTTTTTTTTTTTAATTTTAATTTTACAAAAAGTTTTTTTTTGTAATTTTTATTTACATTTGTATAATTAAATTTTTGTACGGGAAAATGCTTTGAGAAAAAAACCCGGCTATACAGTTTATTGTTCCAAAGAGGTTAATATATAGTATTATTTATTACAATTTTTACTTAATTTATCATTTACAATTTAGTTAACATAATTTATCAAGTTATTCAAGTATAAGCAGAAGAAATTTAAGGTTATAAAAAGGTTTAATTATTATTGATAATTTTCAATCCACCAGTATTTTTTTATATTTTTCCTTTCACTCTTTTTTTTCAGAGATAGCTCTATTAAATCTAAATATTCTATACGGGTCCAATCCATCTAATTGGGCGTCATATTCTATACTTTTATTGTTTTTTCTTCTAAACACATGATAGATGATGGGGATCCCGTTTTCATCTTGTATATAGCATTTATTATCCAAAAATAAAAAAATTTCGGGTGGGATAAATCCGGTCGATTTTGTTATTTCAAAATATTGATGGTAGAGTGATCCGAATATTAGACTGTTTTCGAAAACATTTGCAACTTGGCAGTAGTGGTTTCTTATTAATTTTATCATAAAGCAGTCTATTCTATTAATTTTGTCTTTAATTGACGCATCTTCAATTCTTTTACATATTAGCAAATAAAAAAAAATCATAATTTAATTTTTTCATTTATTTTAAAATGTTTCTCTTTCAATAATTATTTAATTAACTTTTTTAGAATATGTTGATTCCAACTCAACAACAGCAACAGCAACAGATGGCTGGCCAGGTGGTTCGTGGCCCGGCAGTATTTCCTCAGCAACATCCACCTGGTTATCCTGGCGCCCCGGGTGGAATTATGCACAGAGGTCCTCCGCGGTGGAATATGATGCCGCCCCAGCAGACGAGACCTTTCTCTCCTACAACCGGACAGAACAGTCCTCTCATCGCACAACTCTCGCAACCGCCAACTGCATATCAACATGGTACGCATTTAATCTATTCAAGAGACATCTCACAACCCTTCTATCAGAAATCAAAAGAATTTAGACATTTTTTGGGAAACTTTGCTTTAAGAAATTTGAAAAATGCAAATATTTTTTATAATTATTATTATTATTATTTATGGAATATTCCATTGAAAAGCTTTTAAAATTATAATATACTAGCTGCAAGGCACGCCCCCGACCCACGAACCCCACCCTCATACCCCACTCCCACCCCCCGAACCCCACACAGCACCCCCCGCACTATGCACCCGTCCCCAAAACACTCCCCCACCCCACTACCCCTCTAGACCCTAACCTGAACCCCCCACTCGACCATGCACTCCCCGCACACCTTGCCCTGCACCCCCCCCCC
>JALMQS010000075.1:7816960-7919890 GCA_024734495.1 Forficula auricularia
TCGAGCAGCTTATAATTTTTTTCAATATAATATTAACACCTCAATGCCTCGTAACTTATCAAATTATTTATATTAATGCTTAATTCAATTAAGATTTTTTTTTAATCACAAATAAAAAACACTAAAATTCTAACAGATGCAAACGAAACCATTTTTCCGGATTTGCTGGACCAATGAGCGAATCCTTTATTTGAATTTTTGGTGAGAAATCTTCAATATTTGTAATTTTATAAAAATATTCTTTAATGGAGATTTGATGGAGAGACAGCCCAAGAATTCTACCCATCACATCTCCATTGATAACTATTTATCTCTCAGCCCATCTCCAAGAAAATACTTCTATTTTAGAATTTTAATTGAGGCTAGGGATGTGGATAAAATATTTTTTTTTCAAAAACAAAAATTCATCAATGTTGAACGTTTAATAAATTAACATTCGTTCCTTTATGAAATGCATTCATTTATGACATTAAAAACAGTAAAATCTAAGATAATAAGGAAAAATCTTAGATTTTTACCTTAATTAAATTCTTTCTTGATATATTTGGTTTTCACCGTGAGTTATACCTATTTTTGAAAAAAAAACATCTAATTTTCAAAAAAAGATACTCAAACCTTCGAGTTAATTATTTTAATTAATTTTTATTTTTGAAAAAATTATTTTGTCAACATCCCTAGAAATCTTCAATTAAATTTATAAATCATGGACATGAATCATCCTATATTTTTATAATATGATTGTACAATTTCAACTAAGCCATTTACAAAGAAATTAAAATGAAATAGGTGTAGGATATATTCCGTTTGTACTTCCTTGTTTTAGAGAAGAATCTTAAATAACCAGCGTTTATTTTAAAAGAGATAAAAATTAGGTTTACGAGAAAATGAAATGCTCTTTTTAATTTATCTATAATTTAAATATTATATTTTCCGGGCTATTTTAGTGTAATATATATCGTCTGAATTTCGCTTAGTCCTACTGGAGAAGCTTCCGGTCAGTACTCGTATATTTACATTTCCTCTCTGAATTTACGCATTCTCTTATTTAAAGAAGAAAAGAAGATATAATAAAAAATAAAATTTATATAAAGAATTTTCGTTATTTTCAACTTTTATGAATAGAATTGTAATTGCATGACGTGGCGCAATTAGCTAAATGTAACAAAAATAAAAATAAAAAAAATGAACATCAATGTGTCACAATTAACTGAATTGTCTACTGGTAGGATTATTTTTGTCCCGCGTTTAGCATTCTCTGCAATTTTTTTTAATACTTTTATTCTCGGCTATATATAGGTATAGATATATTATTATTGTGTGTGTTTTGTTTCATGGAGCAATGAAGGCACCGAAAAGAGGAAGGGAAGTGTTTTTTTTTTTTTTTTTTTAGAGAAAATGTTAAAACAAAATACTAATTTCCAATCATGTTTTATTAAATTGAATACATTTCGAGGCTGGCCAAATTGCACGCGCCCATTGAATTGTGCCAGCCACCCCCACATGCATACACGGATCCACCCCCAGATAGAGATATCCACATTGTGTAAAATTGCTTGCTTGTCAATAGGCAATGTCACCTCCCCTGCATTCCCACCACCTATTAATTTTAATTTATCTGAACTTGGGGGGGGGGGGGCAGTAATTTTAATTTTATTTTCTATACATCCATCCAACATAAAGAGACGTGCACATTGATTGTCATTGCTGTTAAATGACATGCCGAGTTGAAATGGTATCATTTATCAAAGCCGGGAGGCTCTCGAGTGGTTGATGTTTATTGCGAATGATGAGAGCTGCACCTCATTGACCACCGGCCAATTAAAAATTAAAAATGCGCGAGGTGAGCCACAAAGAGAAGCGCCGAATAGCCAAGCCATTCATTCCCTCATTCACTTAACATTTCTTGGATTAGAATCTAACCAGACAGAATGAAGGAGTAGTAGAAAAAGATATAGAAATTAAAATTAATTTGATCAACGAATTATCAACACCATTTCATCACTAAAAGAGTGACTGATTTCAATAGAATCATTTGTCACTTAATTTATCTCTATAAATAATGGAAATTGGCATTTTCCTGATTCTTGTAAAAAAATATTTACAAAAATCAAAAAATCAATCCAACATCAAATAAGGTGATAGGTATTACATCCCTAGCACAAAATCACTGTTAAAAGCATTGTAATTATTGGATCTTCTGAATGTACTCGCAGTCAAAGCCCTTATCCCTCAAATTAAGTTCGGCTTAAGTATAGGTTTCCTTTTTAGTAGAAATAGATATTCTCAAATTAGTCCATTTTATTTAGGCCAAATAAATTACAAAACGCGAACAACTTAATGTAAACGGTCACCCAATGAATAAATAACCCTCTACACGTTGCCAAACTTCAGAATGTATGAGTAGATACATTTTTCCTTTCCATAAAAACGGAAAGAGAGACATCATAAATAAAAATAATACCTTAAAAAACTAAAATTTATAATAACAAAATAAATGAATTAAAATTTGTGTGGTTTTTATAGATATTTGGAGAATAAATTTTTTTTATATAAAATAATGAATTTTAACTTTAATTATTATACAATTTAATTTAACTAATTAAAAATGTTATAAAAGAATTGTATTATTCCTTTAAAATTTAATATAAAAACAACATTTCGATCAAAAGCTCATGTATAACTACACAACTATAATAACATATATATGAATAAATATTATAAATATTTTCCAATATTGTAAAAAACTATCATTTTGTCTTATTTAATATTATGAAATGTATAATTTATGATGGATAAGATTATTCCCTTACAGTATTTTCAACAAATAGATAAAAAATTAAAATTTAACAAGTTAAATAGATATTGAAATAAAAAAAAAGGCAATCTAATTCCTTCACTTTGAATTTTTTTTAAATTCACACAATGAAAAAGTCATTTTCAAGATATTTAGAAAAAATTAAAAACAATACTGGAATAAAGTACTAATGTTTGTGGGCTGATATATACCAAAAACTAATCAGCGCTTCATTTTGTTAAAGTAATAGTAGGTTTTCAATTTCATTTCAATCTGTTGAATGGTGTGGAAAAAATCCTCGACGAAAAAAGGGTCACATACGAACATCCATCCATTCATCCATCCATTTACACGCACTAAGCGACAAAATCGCACATTTTGGCCTCTGAACGATATCCCATGTAATTTTTGGAAAAACTGAACATGCCAAAATTTAATCTAAAAAAATACTACAATTCTTGACTTTGATTGAGATCATGGGTTTCTTAGGGCCAGTTGTATGTCGGTTGGTAAACTCTTTTTAAACGTTGACAAAGGGCAAAACCTTAGAATTCACCTTGTGCCTGACGAGATGGCCAATCAGTTGAAAGTGCCTGTCATCTGATTGGCCATCCCGTCGGCCACAAGGTATGTTATAAGGTTTTACCCTTTGTCAACGTTTAAAAAGAATTTACCAGCCGACATACAAATGGCCCTTAGTCTTTACCTGGGGACCTTTTGAGGCGAGACCGATCCAATACTTTATCTGCTTCTCATTGGATAAAGTAAAAATTGGGAAATGGCTTGCGCCTTTTTTTATAGGATAGTCATACCCTTAACCGAGATGTCAATATGGTTGTCTAAAGAGCAGGGGCTCCCATTATACGAGTTGTGGGACTTAAATGACCTGGGTGATGCTGCTACTAGTGAGCGTACCGCGACAGGTTTGAACATGATTGATCCTGGTGATGCTTCCCATACCCTCTACTCGCTAGACAAGAGCTATATTCTATCACTACATTATTTTATGTAGAAGGAAATGTTTATAAAGTTTTAATGGTTAAAAGGGATTATTTGGCTTTCTTGATATTGATATTTATGTTTGTGAATAATGAATGATGTCTTGGAGTACAACTTTTCGAGTTTATTGGCTAAATGATCGGCAAAGCTCATTATTTTCCCTGCGGCGTTCTCGTTTATTCCAGTGGGAAGCCCAGTCACACGTTTGCGAGTGGATTGGCAGCCTGCACGGAATTCCCCCAAGTGGCCAACTCTCATGCACGAGCCCTGCACATAGGAGGGCTATTTAACTTCATTCACTGATTTAACACGGACCAGTACATTTTTACTAAAAATTTAACTTTTTTATGAAGAAGAAAATAAAAAAAATATAAACAAAAAAACACTTTTAATAAAATTAAAAATATTTTAATAAGCTACTATAATAATATTTAAATGAAAATTCTTATTAGATCCAAAAGTTTACAAGAACTGAGATTATCATCATAATAATATTTTATAGTAAAAATTAGAATACAACTATTTCATTGATAAAAATTTAAATTTGACTTTTCTAAAATAAAGAATTAATTTTAAATATTTTCACTAAATGATATCTCAAGAAAGTTACATTTTAAACTTAAGATTTGGATGTCACAGCAAGATTTTGGTTTCCAAAAAATAGCCATTTTTACCCTAGAAGTTTAATTTTTCTTTTTCTTAAAAAAACTATTTAGATTTTCTATATTACTTTTCAAATTTCTCTTTATTTATTAAAAATTGTATTAAATTGACAATGTATTTAAGAAAATGGTAAAAGAATAAAAAATTTAAAATTTTTTGAAATAATTTTACCTACCTGGCTGTTTTCACTTAATTTTTTATTTCAATTATACAAATATAGACACTGTATTAAACCATCTATCTATGATAAGGCTAAGGCTGGAAACAATATGTAGCGGAAAGAAATCAAGCGGTGAAATCAAATTTGAAATTGTGATCTACAGCAGAATTTTCTAAAAGAGCTGAGCATAGAATAAAATCATGTTTGTTTTCGGTGCTTCTCTCACTTTTCCACTCCACTATCTTTTTTCAGTTAAAGGCGTCTAAGAAAGTTGTTTAGCCAAAATAGTCACGAGTCCATACTATGACAAAAATATAAAAAATAAATAAAATATATATATAAATCCTAAATTAAAATATTATATATTCTGTTTTAAAAGAAAAGTTCTAAAACAAATGATTTGTTATTTCTTGTTAACCTCCTCTTTACAGAAGCAATTTATAAAATAAATGTGTAGAAC
Organism: Forficula auricularia; assembly: GCA_024734495.1. Taxonomy (NCBI): domain Eukaryota; kingdom Metazoa; phylum Arthropoda; class Insecta; order Dermaptera; family Forficulidae; genus Forficula; species Forficula auricularia. The sequence continues at coordinate 7,822,037 of JALMQS010000075.1, forward strand.
ATTTTCGAATCTTGGCAAGCTTATGGCTATAAAAGTTTCCATAGGATTTTAGGGCAAGGAATATGGCCGTGTATCTAATGTGAGAGATGATTGCAGGTTGTGTGGGGTTGAAAAGGGAACAGCAGCAACATCCCCTAAGCGATTTGTATCCGTTTAAGTCGAAATCCTGACCTGACTTTTGCCCCGTGACAAGTGGCCGAGAGAGATGCACATCCTTTTGGCTAGATCTATAGCGAAACGGGGGATCCGTTTGGAGATGGGCCACCAACAAGGGGGAAGGAAGACGCTTTTATCACGCATCGAATTGTTTTTAAAGTTTAGATAAAATGGATAGTAAAACGTTCCTCGCTTCACTTTTACTCTCCTTTTCTCCACTCTACTTTGGCTTCTCTTATTCTTCTTCAACTTGGACTTTTATTTTTATTGTCAAAGCAATCATCATCCTTTGGGCTAAAGAGAAGTGGAAAATGACAGACCATTCGCCATTCGCTTACAGAGAGATCATGTTTTATAGACTCTGAATTATCTGTTAAATATGAATAAGATCAAAAATGAAAATAAAAAAAGTACTAGAATAAAGAATTAAAAATGTTTCTGGGCCGATATGTACCAAAAATTAATCAGCGCTTCATTTTGTTAACGGTTTTCAATTTCATTTTAATGGGTTGAACGGTGTGGAAAAAATCGTCGACGAAAAAAAGGAATCCATCCATACATGCATACATACATGGCCGCGGACTAAATGAAAAAATCGCACTTGGGACAAGGCCCCATGTAATTTTTGGCAAAACCGTCATGTTCTAAAATTCAACCTGATTGAATACTATACAATTTGTAACTTTGGTTGACACCATGGGTTTACCTTTGAATTTGCATTCGCCACGAGACCGATTCGCATGGATAAAGTAAAAAAAAAGAAACACCTTTAACACATTTCACTAAAAAAAGTCTTATATATGAATATTTCGCAAGAGAAAACTTTTGGGCGGGCTGAAGTATAGTAAGTAGGCATAGAAAATCCACTAGAAAATTTTTCATTATTTATTTTGTTTATTCGCGCTTTTCGGTTGAAAAATGAAGAAAATCGAATTCTTAGATATTGAATTATTGTTGTGAATAAGCTGAAAATTAGCACCCGTGTTTGTATTAATAACCACATATGAATTTTCTAACTTAAATCCTTCGCTTCCAAAAAATGGCTAAAATTGGCGGAAAACATGCCGAGTATCGAAAAAGTTTTCAAATTTTCCTCCAATTTTTACAAAATCAATCTAGGCTAAATAAATACATATAAGAAATATAGGAGAGTACTTTTTTATTTAATTAATATAAGAATACTATAATAATAAAAATCAAAATTACAAATTTATTAGAATATCTGAATCAGTTTGTGTGTGCTTACCCTGAGTACCTGAAGACTTCTATAAACCCCTATTGCGACATTAAACAAATACCAATCGATCAAAGCCACAAAGCGCGATAAGAAAAAATAATTACGCACTAACCGTCTGAACCCCAAAAGAAATGAAACGCTTGTGAAAAATCATGGCAAGTCGAAAGAATTCGGCTAGCTGATTAGATAGCTTACTTTGTAATTCTTTATTTTTCTTTGACCTTGAGGACAATACGCATTTACCTAATTTTTATTCATTATACCTATAAAAAAGGGCTTAAGAAATTTAATTAAACTGTTTGTCTATGGCAGTGCTTTTCAACATGTGGGTCGCGACCCCCCAGGGGGTTGCGAAGCCTCTATAAGGGGTTCGTGAAGCCTCAGTACAAAAAGAAAAAAGTTTCAAATCATATTTGAAACATTCCACGCCAAATCGGACGGTTTGAAAAATATTAATTTTTGATTTCCTTCATTTTTTACATTTTTTAGTACCCATCAAAAAACTTGCTGGTAAATTTTGAAATTTTTTGATCACCTGTTTAAAAGATATCGAATTTCGTTTTTTCGCTCAATACTTCCATTAAAATTAAAATAAAAATTAAAAATAGTAATTATCATAGGACCACTATCAACCCGCTCTTAAACCGGTGATCAAAAAAATTTCAAAATTTACCAGGAAGAGTTTTTTGATGGGTACGGAACAAATGTCAAAAAATGAAGGAAATCAAAAATTGACATTTTTCAAACGTAGTAGTAGACGTAGAGTAGACGAAAACAAATCGAAGAAAAATATGTCTGTTATAGGTACTTAATTGTGTATTTAACCGATACCTAATAATTATAAAAATTAAGAAAAATGTAGGATTTTGATATTTGTAACATAATAAAATACAGGTTACAAACAACGGGTCGCGAAATTTTTTTTCATACTAAGGGGATACTATCTCTAAAAAAACAATAAATCCTAAGGAAAAGAAATTTAAAACCAAGTTTAAACTAAAGATGTAACATTAAGGTATTTTAGATATAGTACCTATATGTATATTTTATTATTTAAAATTATTTAATTTTAATGTTGCCTTTAAAAAGAGAGGCACTCAAAATTAATGGGACCTATACACCAGCTTATTTAACCTGTATAGATTATATATGATATGTTTCGAAACCATGAGGGGTGTTGGAAGAGTGGGTAAAGAATGGAAGTTGTTGATGTGGGGTCTCCATTGAGGATGCTGAGGGGCGCGGAATTAGCTAAAGGGTTCCAAGATGGATCCCACAACCCTCATTTTCTCCTTTTCAATTAAAAATTATCATTTTCAATGGATTGATAAAAAGTGTATGTATGTATTCTAAATAATAATTAGAGATCAGGTATGACAGTGTTTTTAGGCAAATTTATTGCCTTGTCCAGGAAAGTGAATTTGTAATTTCTATCGAAAACCAAAATTTTATTTATAAAAATAAAATAAAATTTTTCATAAGATAAAAATAAGCATAAGAATAGGTATAATTAATTAATATTATAATAATACAATATTAATGACGATTGATTGCAGTAAATTACCCAACGAAAATCCCAATCATATTATAAGGTTTGTTTGTTTTTTAATGACAATTTCTATTTTACCTTGATAAATGAAATTTTTGTTTACGATTTGAATTGCAAATTTAGTGCGTACTAAGTTTCGGTTGCGTTAAAAGCCCAAATAAACATAATACCAAACCAGGGTGATGACATTAGCTGCCTTTCTGCGCTTTGGATTTATTCTAACAGAAACGCTATAATATTATATTTGTTTATTTTATTTATTGATTATTTAGGCGATACTCTGAGGAAATTCGCCTCTCATAGAGCAGAAAATGCAAGCAAGAAACAAGAAACATTTGAAGTAGAGGCATATCATTAAGAAGTATTAAAAAAAAAGAAATTTATAAAAATATATTTACATAAATTAATATTTTATATAGTACCTATTATATATTCTTAAATTAAGCCATAGAGTCACATACCGAGGCTTCTGTAGCTTATATCTTCCTAAATACTTAAAATATCAGATTCATTCTTAATTGTCGATCATAAGGAGAGAATTTTCATAATTTTAAGTTGAACCATTTTCAAACGCCTTATGGTACAAAAATCGCCGAAAAATTGCCACTTTGGAGCTCTCTGACACCCAGAAAAAATTAAGCTTAATATTACTTAATCAACTAATTCTACTTTAGATGGGTACCTACCTCACAACCCATAATATAACAATATTTTCAATTAAAAAAAAATCGACCTTTCCCAAAATAATCATATGATTAACATATTAATGTAATCTTTTATTTTGGGGGAAATAAAAACAAAAAACTTGTAAATTTCTAGTTGGTATCTTATTTATTTTACAAGCAACAATAAATAATCTATCAAACTGATAGAAAAACAGACATTGTAGAAACACGTATTCGATTTACTTTTTAAAAATCAATTATTTTCTTTTTGATTTTGACGTCAATCCGGTATTTTAATTCTGATTTTAGTTGTGAAAATAAAATTAATTCTATAAAATTCAAAAACATGGAAACAACAAACGCAATCAACCCTTTGAAAATAAAAAATTCAAATACAAGAAATAGTTAATTAGAAATATTTTGTTTCAAACACAGGACAACCTCATTGATTTCTCTTTCTTATTTATATTCAATAGAGTAAGTGAACCCATTAGAAATAACAGATAGATTATTTCTAATTAAAAGACTGATGATGAGGATCAAATCTTCGAAACTAGAGTCTCTATAAAATAAATTATATATATACATATATAACATATATATATATATAACATTAATGTATATATAACATTATTTGCATCAATCAGAGGACAAGCTCATTGATTTTTTAACCGACTTAAAAAAAGGAGGAGGTTCTCATTTCGACTGATTTTTTTTTTATGTTTACGTTACTCGATTTCTTCGCCAATTGTGAACCGATTTTGATGATTTTTTCGCATTGAGTTCAGTATAGTTTCCGATTGTTACCATATTAATTTGGTCAAATTCTGATGATATGATCAATAACAAAATAGCGGAAATCTCCAATTCAAATGAGAAAATAATCGAAATTATGAAAAAAAATATTTAAAAAAAAAAAACAATCTTAAAACGTTCATTTAAAACCTGCTAACGTTTCGTGAGATTCTGCTTCATTTGCACGAATCCTTCTCTTTCGAGATTTGTGCAAGGTATAAGTCTCACTATTGTCAACATCACTAAAAAGAGAAAAATAAAAATAATTTTTAGAAAAAAATTAAATCCAGCAAATGAAATAATTTGAACTCAAAAATAAAATAAAATGGACTAAAAGGTATAAAATAATTATCTAATTTAGTTACAACTAAACGACGAAATTGTTACATCGATAATCCCACCAAAGGCTTCATTTGCCCGAAATACACGATTTTCTAAAATTCAACACCCCTACGCGCTTAAACTGGATACTAATCGAACAAACGCATTCGCCAATTCATTTATCCCTATGACATCTAGAGACTGGAACTCTCTTACCCCGACTGTTTTTCCAGCAAATTATAACCTTCAATCTTTCAAAACCAGCATCCACAGATACCTTCGACTCCTACCCAATCCCTAAATCTCTTCTTATCTTCACGATACAAGGGTCCATCGCTGACTACAGAGGTTGTACCTTCTTGGTGCAACTTCTTCTTGTATCAATATAAATAAAAAAAAAAACATGAAATCACTTTTTGAAGTCGGTGCTAAACAAACTATAAGCGAGCTTACGCGATGTTGTCTCCATTACCCGCCAAACGTACTAAGAAAGATCAGCCGAGTGCGATTCATAAAATGTATTTGTTTGGCACCGACTTCAAAAAGTGATTTCATGTAAAAATTTCGTCGTTTAGTTGTAACTAAATTGGATAATTATTTTATACCTTTTAGTGCATTTTATTTTATTTTTGAGTTCTTATTATTTTGTTTGTTGGATTTAATTTTTTTGAAGTCGGTTTTATAGAAACTCATATCGAATGTGTTGTATTAAATGAGGAGAGAACGGGACGCGACGTTTCGAGGCTTGGAACGAGCCTCTTGGCCACGAGATGCCGCCGCCGCGAGGCGAGCCACTCTGTGCAATGCGATCGATTTTTCCACCCCCAAACTCGCTCAGCCTGAGTCATCCCCCTGGGTGTGTGTGTGTGTGTGTGTGTGTTCCCTCGCCGCTTGCTGGCAGCAACCCCTGTGCGTGTGCGTGTGCGTGCGCGTGTGCGTGTGCTACTAGCCAAACGCAAAAACAGAGCCAGGCTGCCCTCTCGCTCGATGGTCGTCGTCGGCGTCGGCGTCCCTTAGCAACCACCAAGATCAAATCGACGAAATAAATCGCTTGCCAAACACTTTTCCTCTCTTTCACTCTCACTCGCACACAGCCCGCGATCTCTTCCTCTCCTTTTCCAGTTCAATCCTACTCTCACACTTTTTTATTTTATTTTTAAATATTCTTTTTTTAATCCTACGGGAAAAAAATAAATTGACACGTTCTGATGTGGCCAACCACATGACTTTACCATACACTTCTGTTTGAGTTTGGTCCAAGGGCCTAGATTTTCATTTTTTGACCCCCATCCCACCATTTTAGGTGGTTTGTTTTTGCATTTTTAGTTTTCTTGGGGTCCACTGATTATGTATACAAAATTTGGTTGAGTTTGTTCAAATAGTCTAGATTTTAATTTTTTGACCCCCCCCCCCCCTTCCCAATTTTGGCGCCAGAAAAAAAAATATTTTCGTTATTATAGGTTCATTTTATAGTATATTTCATTTTTCTTGGTTTTTTTTTAGTTTGAAAATATTATTATTTTAAATTTTAACCCCCCTTAATTTTGGGTCGATATGCACCAAAATCTAATCAGCTCTTAATCTCAATGCACCAAAACTAAGTGTGAAATTTGGTTTTGATATTCACACTAGTTTTTGAGCTAGCTCGTCTACAAAGTTCGGTACGCACTTACTAACAGACTAATTGACAGACTAACAGAGATTTTGACAAAACAGTTATTATCTCTAAAAATATAATTTTTTCGATGTTCACTTATTAGAGTTTTTTTGTAGACCGAAATGTCATGGTTTCGCCCAATTTTTTTAATCAACATAGTTACAGCCGTTTTTGAGATATTTCTAAAAAAAGAAGCAAAAAAACACTTTTTTCATGATTACAATACTTGACCATACCCTGTATGGTAAAGTAAAAACATTAATTTTTAGCAAATAATTGGAGGAAAAAATGAAACTTTTTCAACGTGCATTGTTTCCAGTTTTGGTTTCAATCCTAAATAACTAAATCTGTTGTTTATTTCGATTTAAAATTTTCTTAATCAAAAGACCGTTCGTAGAATAATAAATTTTATTTTAAATAAAGTAAAAAACTAAAAAACATGCTTCTAAAATGTACAAAATAATGTAATACTTAATCAAAAAGTGTGGGGCGCAGAAACTTTTAATTAATTTCGACAAAGTTCCCCACGCTTTTTGATTAAGTATTACATTATTTTGTACTTTTTAGAAGCATGTTTTTTAGTTTTTTTTAAATATAATTTTTTTTTACTTTTTAGTCTTAATTATTTTTATAGAGAAAAGTTTGCTGAATTTAACGCAATTAATTGTATTGAATTTATTTTTATCTTATATAATTTCATTTTTTTTTTTTTTTTTTTTTATAAATTTTATTAAACCAATTATTTTACATTAATTAATGTATACATTGTATTTTTTGCTTCGATTCCGGAGATCACTTCTCCACCATCGAGTGTCCTTATTCATCTTTAGTCCTTGTTTTTAATAAGAGGAAAAATCTAATTAGATAAAAAACCTCTTTAACGATAATTATTTCAATTCCATTATTCCCCAATCAAGTCGATTGGTCTTTCTCAATCCCCTATATAATTTCATTTAAATTGAGTAGGTAAACAATTATTTTTATAGAAAAATATTTGCGAAATTTAACAGAACAAAAGTCACATTGATAGATACAGGTGAAGCTAACTAATATAATGGAAATGAAATAGAAATTGAGAAATTGAGAAATTAATTTCCGTCTGAAACAGGCTTGGGTTTATATTTGGCATCCTTGCAATGGCTTAGCTCTAAAGAATCATTCTACCCTTTTTATTCATTCTCATCGATCAGATACTAATTAAAGAAACGCCCTCAATAAAATCATTAAAAAAATGTTTTCTGCATTTTTGGACCAGAAACTCTAAAGCAAGAAGCCCAAAATCTAATCAATTCTCTACATTGGAACGCACAAGAACGAACTTTCTTCGACTTTTTGTTCTTAAGTTATCGTGAGTATCTGAGTTCAAATACACTGAGAGATAAAAAAACATTGTTGAAAATGTTTTTTCACTAGGTTCCACACATTTTTCAAGATAATGAGCAAAAAAATTTGAACCGAAGCCTGCTTGCTATGCATACCGAGTAATAATAATAAATTTGTAGGAAAAAGTGAAAACTTTTTCAAGACTGGATACGCTTTCCCTATTAAAGTATTCAATTTTTTTTTTCTTTACCATAGCAGCATGGTGTGTTGCCAAATTTTGTGTTCGTTCTAGCTTAAAAAACAATAAAAATATCAAAACGAAATTTTATATTTAGATATCTTATGATTTTAAAATTATTTACTACTTCTCAATAATTTTCGCATTTGCGAACCTACGAATCTAGTAATCTAGGTATAGTTAAAAAAATAATGAAACTCAAATATAAGAGATAGAAGAGTAAAATCCATGAATGCATCATAAATTTTACAAAGAAATAAATAATTAAATTTAAAAATTAACTTACATTGCAGTGTGTATAGTAATATGTGGGAGAAATATTGGACGATCTTTCTTACCTGAAACAAAAAAAAAAATAATAGTAAAAGATGCTCATTGAAATTAATTATTATTAGTATTCTTGAATAAGTAAGAGATTTATTTATTTATTGCCTATACCTATCGTTCTTATTTAACAAAATACAAAAATTTTGGGACTTTGTGGACTTTCTAAGACTTGTGTTCTTGAGTAATCGTAGATATTGGAATCCAAACACTCAGACAAAAAGGATAATCAGAAAATCAATATTATTTCTAAACAAGAAAAAGAAAATCCGAAAATCTTGCTGAGTGTAGCGAGTAAATGTTTTGTCATAAGACTAGTTAACTTAAAATCATTCATATTTCGATATTAGTTTTTAATATAAGGGGTATGGTGAAGTATTGTAATAATACATGAAAAATATGTTTTTTTTGTTTTTTTCTTTGCTTCGAAATATCTTAAACGGCCCCTACACGATCATTCTGACTGTCAATCTTGTCTAGGATTGTCATTCAGATTGAGAGTGTAGGGGTAAGACTGATATACTGATGAATGAGATTGACAGATTTCCAGAAATCAGAGCTTCAATAATGTAAAAAGGAGGGGAGATTGACAGTCTGAATGAAGCGTGTAATGGTACCGTCATTCTTTTCATCAGTTTGTCACTGTAAAATGAGCCAACAAAACTTCAATCTGATTGTCAGTCGGAATGATTTTGTAGGGTTCTGCATGATTGAAGTAATGAATGACAGTCTGATTGATTCAATATGACTGACAGTCGGAATGATCGTGTAGGGGCCGCTTTAAAAACGACTAAAACTATTTTGTTAATGTGTTGCTGTGTGGGTTACCTATGTGTACCTATGATTTAACTCAAAAATTGGTTTTGTTAAGGGAGAATGGTGTGGGTTCTTGGTGAAACATTTTAAATAAAGTAAAGAAAATTTTTAGAAACTTTTTAAAATTGTCTTTACTTTAATCACTGAAGGTATCAAAACACACTTTTATATTTATAGATATCTTATAGAGCTGATTAAATTTTGGTTAAACAAAAAATTAGGATGAGGTGCTGAAAATTGTTAACCCCTTGTCCGATCTGGATCAAATTTTGCATAGTTAGCCTTTAATGCCTTAGGAAACTATCATTGTAAAAATGAGCTTCCTAAAATGGCCGGGGGGGGGGGGGGGGGGGGCTGGTATATCATAAAAACATGGGGTGCCCACATCACTACTTTACCTTGTTTTGCTTGTTAAATAACCTGTAAAATGTTCATAATTGTATAAATTAATTCATCATTTACACTAGGTTATTTTTTATGGGATATAGCACTATCGTTATGATAAGATTATAACGCCAATTTAAGCGAATGATGATACGAACTACTTGTATAAATTATGTTATTAATTATGTCAAGAATAATTAAGTTGTAAGGTTTAATAACTGGATTAGTAATACGAAACATTGGAATATTCATTACAACTTTGTTATGATGATTTAATTCACACACAAGCCACATGTAAAGATTGCTCCTTTTCGCTGGCTGGTATAATATTTCTTTATTTTGATTTTTTCTAAATATTGCTAGTCTCGCTTGACTGTCGTCATGCTAATAGGATAAACGGATTGACGCAAACAGATTGGTGCTCTTGCTTGGCTAGGGCAAAACGGAGACCAACGGATGCCGGGTGGTATGGTGGTACTAGAGTGGTATGGGCGAGATGGGCTCCAAGCTGTTAAGGTATTAATTAATACGTGACAGCCGCCCGGGGCAGATGCTGGGCGGCCATCTTGCCAGCTGATTAAATAACACTCTCGACAATTTAGGAAGCGAATTTGTTTAGAAAAACATTTCATTTCATTCAATAATATCAAAAAGGAGAAATTTAATTTTAAGCTGCAAAGTGTATCTATCACTAAATTTGCACTTTGCATCTCTAAAGAAAAATCGATATTTAATAGTAGATATATACATATATTAATGAGCTCAAAAAATTGACCTTCCCTGAATGCAACTATAAATTTGAGAACAACAATTGAAAATCTCGGTACACTTTAGTAATTTGGGAATTTTTCGACAGCGAACGGTTTTTCTTTGGGATAGAGATGCGATTTTTTAATACAAAAATGTTTTCAGAATTTCAGCTCATATATTTCTACAAGCAATTGCTGCTCATATATGAATTCGATTTTTTTTTTCTGATTTCCTTCTTTTTCTGGAGAAAGAAAGTCTGAAATCTAATCATTTCTTTTAGCTTAGATATACAAATATTTTGGCACAAAAATGATCTTTCTGTGTCCATCTGTTCTTCCTTTTTCGTGACATATAGACAGAAAAAATCATTCTTGAAAATGATTTTTCTCCTAAGTATTAGTTGAAGCAAAAAATAATAATTAAATTTTTGAGGGAAATCGGCGGATCTGTACGGCTGTTTGTTGTAGTAGTTATGATTATAACTTCAAATCTTTGGAAAAATATTATTTTGAAAGTTCATAACAAAATCTAGATACCTAAATTAATTTAAATTTTATTATTATTTTTTTTATTTATTTATTTTTTTGTCAACGGTAATTATCCGCTGTTGAGTGTCTGCGTCCGGTGCAGCTGTCTAGGAACTATATTAACAACATCGGCAATATATGTAAATAATATAACAACAGTTGAGAGATAGAACAAGATTTTAAATTTGGTTTTCATCTCAGGAAAATCCATTTTTTGTAGCTAGTAGCCCAGCCATCTCGGAAACCCATCAACATCCCCTTTCCCAATCGGAACAACATGTTGCGAGCCTCCTTTTTGTTTCGTGTTTCAAATCTATTTGGTAAATAAATTTAAAATAAAAGTCTAGGTGTCGCTTGTATAATATATATTCTGTAAGTTTGACAGTTTTGGAATGGGTGGAATTAAAAAGTGCACCTGTTTTTGGTGCGCCCTATAGAATGCGAAACTATATCTGAACTGACCCCTTCATCTAGGGATGAAAGAGAGAGAAATAGAACTTTTAAAATATTCAGATTCGATTGAAATCGAATGTGTCTTTATCTACTATGGTCCCTTTAGACGTTTAGATGAGCAACTTTTGGTTAATTTATGGCCTATTTGATGTCATTGAATTGCCAGTAAAACTTGAAGTAATTTTTCACAGGAGCACATAGTAGAAAAATTTGTAGTAACTAAATGTTCACTTGAATAAACAATTTTAAACCAATTAATTACAATGAACATAAAAATTATTGTTAAAATTTTCTAGTTTATTCGGATTCAAATTCTGAGACGTTTTCATTAAGAACGTCTGAAAGATTGAAGATATGCTGACGGAAGCAGAAAGTGTGATCCCGATTTAATTAATTGATTTGATTAATTTTGATTAGTGAAGACAAGATATCTATAACTGATCTAACGATCCTAATATCCGGATCTATATTTTCACTCTTTTTGTGAACGAATGATTCTTTTTGGGTTCTTATAGAGATGATTTACATGTCAATTCATATATTTCTCAACTCACCTCCTTATTGGTTATTACTATATTATATCTATCAACAATTCTTATTGGGGTGTACAGGGCATAGTCTACTTTTAAAATAGAAACTTCCCTAAGTATAATATGTACGAGTATAGTTTACTATCTCTAAGCTGGTTAAAAGATATATAGTGCGGTTTCACAAAAAACACCGGATTACTTAAATACCATCTAAGCAACTTATACGAAAGTAATCCGGAATTTTCGCAAAGAATGTTACTCATGGGAGACTGCCAAAAAAAAATAAAAATAAACAAAGGAGACAAATAATACATCAGTATTTTTCTTGTTAAATTTGTTCCGCTATAAATTTACAATTCTCATTTCATTCAGTAGACACATAAGGGCAAACGAAATGATCTCTGCTCCCAATGATATCAACATCTTTTACTCATTCACAATTCCTGCGGACTCCTATGATAAATTGGCCAGATTTTGCCTTAACTGGCAATGGCATATACTCTCCAGGAATTAGCACTTGAGTTTTTAAGGAAGATAAAGGGTTCTAACTCTCGCTATCTCCATTTAGGCCTTCCCGACTAATCCCGTAGATTCAATGACCCAACACGACTGGAAATGATAAATGGCAGCATTTTTGCGAAGATTATTTTAAAATTGTTTGGACACTAGGAGAAGATTTGATAAAACTCAAATTTAAATTTCCTTTATGATCACAATAAATTCCCTTCTCTTCAGATATGTATAGGCTAGGAAGTATTAGCAGAGGTCCAATAAACACTCATGGGAATATACGAATATCACCTAAAAGGATTTGACATTGTCATTACAAGTCGAAAATGATCCATCTTAGCTACTATATAATACGATTCCTAAATTTGCATTAAAGAATTTCAAGAGCTTATACGACTAAATAATGAAATTGCATGCAAAGAGTAGTAGAACCTTAGCCGTATTAAATGGTATAATCCCTCAGGATTAAATCCTTACTAGTGGCCAGTTGTAAGGGCAAAAGTGTGCAAGTTGGCAGCTCGCAGCCCTTGGTGCTTCACCAAAACGGGTCGTTTATAATTGCTAGACAGCCCTGACCTGTCTCCGCCCTCGCCCATATGTTCCCCATATGGTCCTCTCATAGAAAGAGAGAGATGATCGAGATGCTGGGTGCTTTCTTGGAAGAACCAACAACCAAGTCCTTCCTTCTAATAATAACTTTAAATAAATATAATTTAGCCTGTTTTTCATTAAGTGCATACCTGAGATTTCATTAATGTTCTTTTCAATTTTTCCTGAACCCGAATTCCTTTGGCTAGTTTCAAAATAAATAATAAATAATACAAAAGTCCTATAACGATCGACATAGAAACAAAAGGGAAGAGAGGAAATAAAAGACTCAAACAATACAGGAAATTTTTTTGTCTGATGAACGTAAGTTTGAGAGAGAAGGTGTTAGTGGTGTAGCACGGGTGTTTTATAGTATTTTTTTCTTATATAGGATTAAAATTAAGTTTAATAATGGGCATACGTTTTCAAAATTTTAAAGGTGTTAATTAGATTAGTATATAAAGACAAAAATACTCAACATTTTTTCTCAAGGATTCATGTTATTGGAGTAAAAAGGATGGTTTCAAATACATGTCGTCATCACCTGTTGTTGCTTTCATTAACATTTTCAATTGAGCCCTGTCAAGAGTCAAGAGAGAGAATTCCGGACAGCACACAATACAATAATCCGTTTCCTAACTGCAACTCAAGACTGTAGATTACGAGACTTAGAGACAAGCTCAAAAGTCATTTAAATTTAAATATTTTGAAGAAATATACAGAGAATTCGTGTTTTAAACAGTTACAAATAAAATTTTTTAATGTTACTATTGATATCGATATTGTTATTTTGAGTGTCATTTCAGTAAAGTGAAATGTCGTGAAAAATTATAATAATTGTTTTAATTAATTTTCTCATATTTCAACACGGCTAAGAGGAAATATGTATCAACTCTAAAAATAATTTCATTTTGTCCGAGGAAGAGAGTTAATAATTTCAAAAAGCATCAAGAGAAAAAAAGTTGGCACTAGAGGCAGTATAAATAGTTTTTTTTTTTTACTATTATTAATCTACTTTGCTTTATGAAGAAAATAAAAACAATAGTAGATATATCTACTATTATCACGTATGAATACTGCTTCAGAATAAGATGTCAAAACATTTTCTTAGAAAATCATAAGATGGTGTCATCTGTTAATACCGATGGAATGGAATATTTTTAATTATATGTCAGAAGGGTTGTTTTTCACCCCTCCCCCCCCCTTGGAATCGAACCCGAATGCCAGTAACAGAGGTTCGCACCTCGCAGGTGAGCCAGATGACCAGGATTGCTGTTACTGGCACTCGGGTTCGATTCCCAAGGGGGTGAAAAACAACCCTTCTGACATAATTAAAAATATTTCATTCCATCGGATTTAATAGATGACACCATCTTATGATTTTGTAAGAAAATTTGAATTTATTACTTTCTTTAAAATCTTTATTTAATTTTCTCATTTCATTTTGAGTAGTTAAACTCGAAAAAAGTATCCAGATCAGGTAAAACACGATCTGTATTACAGAACTATCAGATGATTGCTTTTCATAAACATAATTGATTAGTCGATAGTTTATACATAGTAGATTGGCCATCAATTTTATATTGATTTATCCATAGCATATTGACATAGGGACAATTCGCACTGACCTTATTAAATGTAATGAAATTTATATATACACGAATAAATACAAGTCACAACCATTGAGATTTGTATTTAATTATGGCGATGTAAAACTGTCAAAAGTTAAAAATTGATATTTGCATATTCAGAATGGAAATGCGAAAACCATTTGAAAATATTAGAGAAACTCTAGAGGTAAGTAAGTGGTGGGTTGAGATTTTAAAAATTGATGGGCGAAAAGATTTGAGAGCTGAGGACCAATATCTCGAGAACTTTTTCTAGTTAAAACTTAGAAAATTTATTTACGCCCAAAAGTGTTGAGAAGTTTAGTAAATCCTGTGATCTACATTTTACTTAGTTTTTAGAAATGACTTATCAAATAAATATTTTATTATAAATATATGTTCGAAAAAAAAACATTTATATAATAAGGCAACTAATTTAAAAGAATTGTATACAAGACCTTCTTTTAATTTCAAATAAATTAAAGTAAAAATATTATTTAGTAAGTGAATATAGTTTAATTATTGAATAATTGTAAATAAATTCGAGTTATTTTATTATCATCGTAGGTCATAGGGCAGTCGTCAGAAGGTTTGAAGCAAAATTCAACACTTGCATAAACCAATCTTGAGACTCAATTTATTATATTTAAGAAGTTCATCCATATGTTAAGTGATGATGAATTTTTTTATAATCCTTATCCAATTTCAATGAATTTGCGAGCTCTTGCGATTGTATATAGGCCCAGAATGGTCCAACCATTTTCTAGAGATTTCATTTTCATATTCTATTTATATCAAGCAAAGCTGAGTAGAGATGATGTTGATTCACGATTCCAAAATAACATACGATTTCAGAAAAGAAGCGCAATTTTTGCATATTAGCAGCCCAAACCATGCAGATTTGTTATAGAATATTCCATAAATAATAACTCTTAAACTTATAATCTATTTCAAGGTCTTATCGCATTATTAGGTCACTAATTTATGAATCCATTTTTGAACTAATTTTATATTAAGGAAAACCGATCTTTTGTTCTAAAATGTTTACTGCTTGGTTTACAAACAAGTAATGCCATATTTCATTATCATGGCTAGGATTACTATGTACATTATAGAATGTACCCCAGATGGTTCTTAGAATATTCAGTCTGGCGAAGATTTTTAAAGCGCACAAACAAAAGACGTACAACATGGTAGACTATATTTTTGAAAGGAAAATACTGTTTAGAGTATATACAGTAGGGTGCTCCTTATTTTGGATATTTTCGAATATTTACTCGGACAGGGGCTCATATGGTTCTAAATAAATAAATAAAAATATCCTCCAAGTTTCAAGTCTCTATCTCAATTTTAACCTAGTGCTCTCCGATTCTTCCAAGAACTTCTTCATTTGTAATTTTATCCATCCATTTAATATTCATCATTCTTCTGTAGCACCTAAGTAGGTTTTAAACTGTAGGTTCTAAATAAATAAATAAAAATATCCCTTAAGTTTCAAGTCTCTATCTCAATTTTAACCTATTGCTACCCAGCTATTAAGTTTCCCATCTAAATAACATGGGATTTTTGGCATTGAACGATCAATTTTTTATTCCGGCCAAAGTAATGATTCAAAAAATTGAAACTCTATAGACTTTATCCTTATAATAGTAGCTATCCTTCAGAATTTTTACAGATTTTTAGCTATTACAATTTTGGAGTTACATCTAGATAAAATACTGCTATATCTTAGTATTAGGAAGTTATAGACTCCAAAATTATAATAGCTAAAGATCTGTAAAAATTCTGAAGTACCCTGTATGGTAAAGTAAAAATTTGAAACTCTGTAGACTTTATCCTTATAATAGTAGCTATCCTTAAGAATTTTTACAGATTTTTAGCTATTATAGTTTTAGAGTTTATAACTTACTAATACTAAGATATTGCAGGAGTTTATCTAGATATAACTCAAAAATTGTAATAGCTAAAAATCTGTAAAAATTCTTAAGTCAAAACCCCATGTTATTTAGGTGGGAAACTTAATCGCTGTGTAGCACTGCGTTAAAATTGAGATAAAGACTTGAAACTTGAGGGGGGGGGGGGGGGGGTATTTATTTAGAACCATATAAGCATCTGCCCTAGGGAATATTCGAAAATATCTAAAATAAGGAGCCCTCTAATATACAGGGTTAATACGCGCGGGTTTTTCAAAAATCGAAGATTATAGATCTTAAGAATTATGGAGGCAGGGTGTGAGTTTCATTCATGGAAACAAACGAATTGACGAATTAGTAATTTATTAAGCATGGAAAGCAAGGAGTGGCGATTCGTCACCTAATTTTTTATTTATTTATTTTTTTGGTGGAGAGAAATAAAGATTAATCCTCAAGCAACCCTTACTACTAGTACACTTTTTTTAATGACATTGAAGTTACACCAAAAATGTCAGGCTCGGGGTGGACTCGTGCATCGTGAAAAGAAGAATAAGTTGGCCTACTGCCCTGAAAGGGTTCGACTCCTGAGGGGAGCGAAATCTTCGGACATAACATAAACATAGATATCTTCCAAGATTTAAAATTTGAATTGACCCTTTCTTTTTCCTACCCAGATATGGTCAGTGGGCGCAGCTGCCACCTCTAGACGTAAAGCGATTTTTAAAAATTTTAATTTAAATAAAAAAATCTATAAATACTTATTGAAAATTAACTAATGAAAAGAAAATGGATATTATTAATTTTAATTTATTAAATAAACATATAAATACATAACGAATATAAATATGTGCATAGATCTATAATTTATTTGTTAGAGACTATAGTTTTGAAGGTTTGCGCTTTATCATCAATCTTTTTAATTAGAAATAACAGATAAAATATTTCTAATTAAAAAGTCTTGTGATGAAAGTCAAACTTTTGAAACTATAGTCTCTAAACAAATAAATGAAATATATGTATATTGTATACATATTCTTATTCGGGAATTACATGTAATATTATGTTTATTTACATCAATGAGAGAACAACCTCATCGATATCTCTTTATGAATTAACAACTCTGCTACTCTCAGCAAAACAAAATGAATTTGTAATCCACAGTTCCTCTTGGTATTTCCCCCTCCCCCCCCCCCCCCTAAAAACATGCTACACCTTTGTGTATGAACATATAAAATATATATATTTAAATGTTTTCCTACATTTGATTGAAAATTACTGGGGGTAGTGCTGCCTCCTTGAGAAAAAGCCCCTATATGAATAAATTATAATGGGTGAATTTTGATGAAATCCCTCTGTGGTCGAGGGAGTGTTTGCGCTCGTGATGTTGGTTGTTGGATGTTGTTTGTTGCAGAGGTCGGTGGCTCCCGAGCTCCTCTTGTTAAGATTCGAGCTTCCGCTGTTTAGCTTAGCTAGGTCAGGGTTGAGACAGTTGTTTTGAGAATAAACGCTATCCTCCTCCCCTCGACTTGCAACGAGCTCCCCGTCCCCGTCCTCGTCCTCATCCTCGTCCCCTGCTCTTCCACGCAATCTCTTGCCTGTCCCCCTCGCCCTCCTCGTCATCATCCCACACAGCTCCTTTGACTTTTACTATCCGTTTCTCTATCTCTTTCATTCAATTTGCACTTGATCTTTGAAAACGCTCCTCTTCCTCTCTCTCCTCGATTAAAGACCCCGGCAATCGGCTGCCATTCATTTTGTCTGGTCGTGAATTTTGTTTATTTACCCGAGCCTTCTCAACAGAATTTAAATAACCATTTTTTCATCCTAGATGTCATTTCAAGATGTCATATGTTTGTCCTGATAATATATACAACCCCTGAGCTACCCATCTAACCTCTCACGGGTTCTACCAAAATATGATAAATTATCAATCAAGTCGTCTTGACATGCCTTTTACAAACACCTTAACCATTTCTTGCTGAGGTTACTGAAAAAATTGATTGATACCACCGTCCTTCCAACTTCACTTTTCAATCCAAGAGAAAAAAGGGCCATGTGAACGTAATATGAAATCTGGAAGGAACTAAGGTCTTTGGTGGTGGCGGCTGCTCGTTCACCTACTTTTCCGCCCTTTTTTTTATATCACATCCTCTCACCACTGACTCTCATTGGGACATTTTTCCCACTTTACTTTCTGCCTTTTACATATTATGTTTATACATAAATGAATAATACTCGCAAGCATATGTGTCCCATATTAATTTTACTACATAGTAATTAAAATATATTTAGTCAATTTTCGCTTTTACAACTTTCACTAAGCTTTGATTTATCTTCGGTTTTACTGTGATTTCCTTTTATTGATGATCAGAAATATGGTTTAATGTCAAATTTGGTAACATTTTGAGAAAAATAAAATCCCTTCGTGTTGCTCACTCTATTGTAAATAAATGCATTAGTGTTTCTTCTTCGATCAATTTAGTTCTTGAACTTTTAAAAAAAGAAAATCAAGTTAATTTTAATGCAGGCAATCATTTTGAACTTTTGAACAAGAGGGATAAGGTGACTGTTGGATGTCACAATTATGACTGGCTTTTTTTTAAATGACCATGTCCTTGGCTAAATCAGTCTCGAAGTAAATCCGGCTTTTTATTGGAGTTTAGTTTCTATTTTACGCCCTCTTAACTTGATATTGTTTACAAGACCTGAATTTGCCCTTGTCTATAATTTGGCTCTTACCCTCCATGTCATCTCTTCCGATTAAATTAATTGAAATTACGATTGTACTTGCCAAGAGCTATCTGTATTGACCTTTAAATTCCTAAAAATGAGATTATTTTTAGGAAATGAGATGGAGACAAAGGTGTTTAAGGTTTTGAAAGATTGAAGGGTCTAAGATTCAGGAAATTTGGATACGGTGTAAAAATTTTCTTTTCTTGAAGTTACACCTAATGTTAATCATGAAAGATTTAACGAATGAGCTGAGATGATTTTTTTTCTAATTTGACTTTGAAGGGATGTTAAGTAATCGCATATTATTATACATGCTGTTCATGGAATTACACTACAGTCCAAGTCATCATATTGTCTATTAAAAATCGAAAGGGCAAAGCCGCTTTTAAGATATGTCATGAAATTAAGAGAAATTCTGAATCTTCTATTAATTTAATCACAGATATTTGAATTAATGCATCCACTATGATAAGCGAATTATACTTCATCTAAGAAAAAAGTGATTATCTTTAAATTGATTCTCTCTTTTAGGTATCAATAAAAAAGTACCTAAATAATTTTTCGTTAAATCTTCTTTATTTATATATCTCTAAACATTATACTCGACGTTATTCGAATTATTATTAAAATAATCAGATTGTTTTGGGATAATTTATATATTTTTAATAAGAGAGAAAGGAGAAAGAATTATATATTAATTTAGAAAGTAGGGGTTTCCTTTTTGGGGCCTGTTGCCACCGGAAACATGTGGGCACCCTTCGAGCGCTGGTGAAAAACTCCAAATATACCGAGGTAGGTAATTTTTCATCAGTAAACATTTAATTTATTTTCTTCATATTTGAATATAAATAGATTGAATATTGATTATTCATTTTTAATTGTTTTAAAGTATTGATCTTACTCTAACTACTATTGATTTCTAACGAAAGCGATGAATTGCGTTGCAACATGGGAAAATTATAGAAAAAGAATTCAGAGATATAATTTTGTTATTTAAGAATTATTTTTTTTCAGATGAAATCACCCGCTAAAGGAGGATTAATGTAGAAACATAAAGATGTCTATATTTTGTGATTAAACTAGAACATTTCTATTATACCGTCCCATAGAAACTCATTTAATTTTCCATCATCCCTAGACGGGATACGGAAAATTTAACGCCTACAATTCGCATTCGCATTCTATATTGTGGTTTGATTAAAAAAAATGTTTTGATAATAATAATAATATTAATATTATATCTAGTATACTCAGCTATGTAATTTTATCTATTTTACATTTTGAGCTTAGTACTTATACAACCATTTGTATGCACAGAAGAGGAATACCCTACAGGCGTTGAGTGGTGGCCATGTTTCCTTATAGCATCAGGGGCCTTAAACTCAATTTCAGCCTTTATATACTGGAACTCTCTGTTCAGCACTGTCACCATTGATATTACTTTTGGAATTTGAGGTTCGATTGAATTTCGGTCACTTACAACTATGAAAAAATTTGCATAAAAATGATGTTTATGTTTTATTTCCGCACTATTATTGAAAGATCGAAGGTTGTAGGATACGGAGAAGATGAAACCATGAAGGATGCTTAAATCCTTAGAAGAAATTTGTATCTTGCTAAGACTTAGGAAAATCTTCAATCATTCAAAACTACAATAAAATTACTTTCGCCTCCATTCCTGTTCCTGAATTCTCTCTTTTAAGGAACTAAATGATCTCTCATGACTTAAAGGTGTTACATTCATATTTTCTTGGGTATTTGCTTTCTTACATCCTAATCATTAAGAAAAAAAACGTTCATTCGTTAACAATAACAGCAATCATCAATACGTCAAAAATTCTTTCTCGTACGTACATTGCTTAGAAAACTAGAAACTTTGACAAAGGAGCCACTTTCTATCAATAAATAAAACATCAAAAAAGTAAACTTTCTAGATAGATAAGAATGAAAACATATTTGAGTACCGAATAAAATAAAATTTCATTTTATTTATTTATATTTACCTCTCGAAATAGCTTAAAGATGACACTTTCATCTTTTTTACCATTGGCTCCAAGATATATAGAAAATACATCTCTTTTATTGGAAAAAATTCGATTGAAAAGACACTTATAAATCTTTACTGTGAGATCTCTCATTATTCAAAATTCTCATAATTTATATTGGAAGGTTTTTTTGAGTTTTGTTGTGGTATGAATAGAAAATTATTGTTAATTTTTGAACCCTATTTTCTAACACGAAAATGCATTATGATTATCTGGAGAATCTGGAGAATTCTAGTCGATTTTAATCTCGTCAAACATCCATGAAAATGATCAATTTTTTGTTCATTCGTGTTTAGAAATATCTGAAACGTGTAAAAAACTATTTTTCACCATTGTGTAGAAATTTGACACCCAACCATCACTTTCATGTCATGTTCTCATGTTTCCTCTTTTTCGCTCAGACTTATCACTGACAAAAATGTACATAAAAATACGATTGGTAAGAATATGTATATTAAGCAAAATACACGATCATTAATTTAATCCTAATAAATTGAGCTGTACTGCTTTGGGCAAAATATCATTTTACTTTTAATAACAATAATACTCGGTGAAAGTAATCCTTGTCGGGAAAGTATTATGATTACTATGAAGACTTAATCAGATAAGCCTTGATAACATTCAAAGGGACCGATTTTTCCTCTTCACTGAAATTCAATCTCCTAAATGAGTATCTCGATTCATTCATATTATATTAATATACTAATGATTTTAAAATAAAATGGGGGTTGTTTTCTGTTTCCTCTACTCCCCTCCTTTCCTAGAATTTGAATAAAATGGAAGTCGATTGGATGCAAATTTGTTGATGCTAAGCCTAAAAGCCGACCTGCGAAGACCAAGTGGCGATCAATAGGCTGAGTAACAAGGTTTCCTCCCCACCAGCTCAACTCTGTCAGCGACGCTGTAAGCTGCACTCGCTCCTACTACTACTACTACCACTACTACTAATACTATTACCACTAACAAAACAACCACTACTGCTACTACTATTCCCATCAGTATTACTATCCCTACTAACAGAGCACAGCACACTGTCGGCTGCTACTGCTATTGATTTTTAAGCCTCGCTGTAGTGATAATGAGACTCGGTTTGCCACAAAGATGCATTCTAATCTCAACAACAAAGACAGCAAAATTGCATTTTAATAAATAGATTTATGCTTGGTATAAACAAAGAATTCCTCTTGAGATATCTACATTAGGATAATAAATTTGCCTGCACTGGCAATGTCCATCACCCTTAAGCCGTAAACTTCCATTGATGCGTGGGCGCAACATTCAAATTTCCGCCTAACCTGCTAAAGTTATAAATATAATTTCAATATAGAAAGAAAATCGTTTGGGGTATTAATAACAAAATAAATAAAATAAATAAATAAATAAATACATCTTTATTTCTCGACCTGCTTAGAGGCACAAGTCCTCGGTGGCTAGGTCCTCCAAACATCAATACAATCTAGCTACAATACATTAATAAACATCACTACAAATTAATTACAACAATTTAACAAATAATAAACAAGTAAAAAAAAAGAAGAAAAAAAAAATAGAAATGTATGCTCATTAACAAATAACATGACCATAGATTTCCATCAAAAGACAAAAAGTAATTTAAAAATTCCGCGCAAAAACCCGATACCAGGAGCAAGCGACGCATTAGCCATCCCGGCATTTGCCATAAACTATTAAGGAAACCTGGTCAAAACCTTAACAAGGATGGTATGACCTTTCTCTACCTCACCTAATCTCTGCTTGTGAGAACTAAATAAAATTTTGCACAACTCTAGGACATTAGAACTTGACAAAATTTATAATTGATTTAATCATAGGGGGCAGAGGACTATAATCCCAAGTAGTAACAGACAGACTGTTCCACAAATCAATGCCAGATCCTACAAATGAATGTAAACCGATATTTTTCAAGAATCTTGGCTTACGAATCTTTTTTCTATGATCAGCTCTACCTAAATAACTTGGTTCCTGAAATCTATTCGTTATTTCCTCCCAACTCCTAAAACCCTTATAGGCTTTGAAAATCACTTTCAATTTAGCCCATTCCCTTCTCTCCAATAAACTAGACCATCCTAATTCATTAATCATTGAAGTCTACAATAGGATAATAATGTAAAATACCAAGGCTTCACTTTAAATAGTCTTTTTTGAATATTTTTTTCTCTTTTAATTAAAGAATTTCGTTGTCAAAAAATATAAAACATTGAAATAATTTAACATGTATGTGTTCGAAATATGGTTTTGAATTTTCCGGAAATAAATAAAAATATTGTCTTGCGTCAACACATTATTGGAAGAATAATAATAGAATGTTAAGTGATATAATAATCATTGAGTTTCTAGTGGAGTCGCAACTTTACTTTAAAACTACCAAATCAGCTAGAGTGGGATGCAAACAACAGGCTTAGAACCTTGCAATATTTTAGAAGAGTGTTTTTTCAAGAAATAACTGAAATTTCTTGTTCTTCTACTTCTGAGATCCAATAATTTGATCTAATGCATTCAACATACCAAGATCGTTAGATAATGGATATATCATATGGTTTTAAGAGCTAACTTATTTATTTTTACATTATCAATGAACCACTATTGTAATCATGCAGGAAAAATAATTCAAATTGCTGATTTAAGTCTCATGAATTCGAAAAGTGTTTTTAATATGTTTGTGTCTGTCATATTCTCCGATATTATTGAATTGAAAATTTAACAATATTAATCAAATGTTCTAGCCAAAAAATCATTTAAATATATCGAGAGTGAATATCTAAATAACTAAAGTGACTTTTTATTTAATGAATTTTCCGTGAAAATGTTCGGCTTATTCTAAATGCCTCAAGGGTATACAACTAAACGTTTCAATTTGAGCAATGCAAAGCCTACCCTTCAGGCGTTTATAAAGTTGTAATGGAAATAAAATTATAAAAATATGACGACTAGGGTATAATAAGTTCACATACTACTTGTAATCAAATTTATCTAGTGAATATTTTTCAATCATAAATAATTAAACATATAAAATAAAAATACACGACGTTTCACGCACTAAATCTATTATCGTTATCAAGTATCCTTTTCCAACATATAAGTCGACAAACTGAGTAAGTATTAATTATTTGTATTATGTAGAATTCACAATCTTTTCTTATAAAAATATCATGAACATTTAAGTTTTATTCCATGTCTAATATTTTTGGGTTTTTTTCTTTTAGCAGAATAATAAGTTAAAATTTATTGTCCAAGGTAGAAACTCATTTTTATCACCTAAATCAACACCGCGTGGCATTTGATAAGGATTTCAGGGGCGACGTTTTTGATAAGAAGAAAAACTATCAGGATAAAATACATTATGGATTTGGATGAATTTGGTATCGCTGGGCAAATAAACAGCTCGTTTTTCTCTTTCGGCAGGTATATTATAGGTGTTTCTCTATGCCATTATTAGACGTCTTCAAGCCAGAGACGATGAATTGAGCTTTCTAACTTATCTCAAGATTTTCGACTTATTGGATGATTAAGTATCATTTTAACGACACAGCCAATATTAAGGGACTTGAATTAAGAAAGACTTGGAAAAATCTTCTTATATAATATAGAGAGAAAATGAAATTTTAAATTTGTAACTTTAGCCGTAATTGGATTAGACAAATTAGAAAGGTTTTGATCTAAGCAAATAGTCGAACACTATCTTAACTTCAGACTGCAAATGTTTCAAGATTTTTCCTTGAATATATATACATATATATTAATTCAAACATTTTTTTATAAACCTCCAAGAATTCATTGATGAACATATTTTAATACATATCCGATACATCAACTATAATTTTTACTCCATTGAGTTTTGTGAGGTTATATAATATTTAAGGTAGTTCTTTCACAAATGCAAAAATTCAAGAAGTCTTCGAAACTTGGAATATAAGTCATTAAAAGCATAATAAACACACTGTTAAAATTTGAAGACGATTTACCCCATCAGACATGATCAATTGCAATTAAAAATGAAATTTTTACATATGGTAGATTAGGAAAGGGTGGTAAAATGATCATTATTTTATTTTTTTTTCATTGAAGGACTTTCACCATCTTGATGAAAAACGAATAAATATTCAGAGTAACTTAAAAAAAATTGAAATTATTTACATCGTAGTTTTGATTAAAAAATAATTAAAAAAATACATATTTGGGCGATTATTTTTAGTGGGGAGGATATAATATCAATGGCTTGGAAATTATCCATTCAGGATATAGTAGTATGAGAAGTACAGTCACGTTGAAAAAACATAACCTAAAATTTTAGCACCGTTCATATGTATAGAGTGGTTACGAGGCTAAATCTTTTTGTGTGGATTGTCGCGAAAGAACTACCTTAAATTCATTTTATAAAAAAAAAATTCAATAAAAATTTTGTACTTTTTTTGAGACTGTTGATAATCTAGTAGAGGATTCTTTATAGTTAGATCATCTATAGTGAATTTAGGAAATTGGTCAACATTTTCCAGTTTATTGACTTTTTCAGATTCTAATACTTGGGCTATTTCTATAAGAAAATACGTACATGTCAATTCTGCCCAGCAATTTCTCAAAGACAAAGAAGAAAATTATAGATCGATGGACTGAGTTGACACGAATTATATATTTCTATCGTAATCTTAAAACGGATTAAAAACTAGAAGTATAAACTTTGTTAATAGAAAAATTTTAATTTTAGCCAATATTCAAATTTCTTCACGTCTAACCTATATCTATATTTATTCCCTGAGATTATCAACAAGTTTTTTTTATTATTAAAGGTAAGTTCATCTTGTGGGTGTACTTATTTGTTTATTTTTATTTAATATCATTAAATTAGTAGTTGGGTTAGGCTAGGGGTAGCGTGCCAGCCTGCTAACCAACTGGACCCGGGTTCGAAACCGACTCCAGGCATCCGGCTAAAAATTGACCCCGGGGTAGAGACAAATTTTTAAAAAATTACAATTAGTATCGTAAATTGGCTTATGGCTAGAAAGGCCGAAAAGCCAAAAAAAAAATTAAATTAAATTTTTTTAATTTTTGTATCCTTCGGCATCGCTACTAAAAAAATTAATTTGATTATTTGCTAATTGTAAATATAAACAATAAAGTGTTGATTTTTGTTATAAATGACAGTTTATTAAAAAATTTCTAATTGGCTTTCGGTCAAGTAAGATAAAAAAATTTTCAATATCCACGCGATACTGACCCCATGAAAAATTATATTTATAATTAAAAAAATAGACTGATGATGAGGGCCAGCCTTCGAAACTATGGTCTCAAACAAATAAATAATATTTACATATTCAATATACCTAATATATAGGTATGTATGTTTATTAACTTCAAGCAGAGGACAACCTCTTTGTTTCTCTTAATGAATCAACAACTCTACTACTCTCGGCAAAATAAAAACTCATCCCCAAACACCATATAAAATATCTCATATATTAAAAATAATCCCTGAAACAATTATCAAAATTTGGTTACCAAAAAACAACTATTTTTATTAATCTGGCTTAGAAATAGATCCAAAATAATTTCACTTTCTCTCTCACTCTTTATATAAATATATAGGTATGTATCAGTTATTGAAATGATTAAAAATATAACCGAATTTCGCTTGAAGCATATAATCGCATTTAATTTATCCGAATGAGTGGATAAATCCTAATGGATTAGCCCTCACCCTGTCCGATAGCCATATATCGAAATGTTTTGGGGGTCTTTTGATACCTATCAATAGAAATGCATTTACCACTATACCTTTAATCAATTGAAGACCATAATGCAAAAAGGTGTTAACTCATTTTTTTTATTCAATATACCTAATATATAGGTATGTATGTTTATTAACTTCAAGCAGAGGACAACCTCTTTGTTTCTCTTAATGAATCAACAACTCTACTACTCTCGGCAAAATAAAAACTCATCCCCAAACACCATATAAAATATCTCATATATTAAAAATAATCCCTGAAACAATTATCAAAATTTGGTTACCAAAAAACAACTATTTTTATTAATCTGGCTTAGAAATAGATCCAAAATAATTTCACTTTCTCTCTCACTCTTTATATAAATATACAGGTATGTATCAGTTATTGAAATGATTAAAAATATAACCGAATTTCGCTTGAAGCATATAATCGCATTTAATTTATCCGAATGAGTGGATAAATCCTAATGGATTAGCCCTCACCCTGTCCGATAGCCATATATCGAAATGTTTTGGGGTCTTTTGATACCTATCAATAGAAATGCATTTACCACTATACCTTTAATCAATTGACATTTAACATACATGTCCCCTCATCCCTTAAATTCCCTCCCCTATATTCTATTCTTAAACATTTTTTACTTACACTTATCTTTATTTATATAAAGTAAGGGGTAGGAAATATTACATTGGGTACAGAAGTTCTACATACTTTTTAAAAGTATCACTTTTATATATAATCAAAATTCATTCAATTTCCATAATGTAAATTTACAGGAATGTGGTCAAAAATTGAATGAAACAATCAATCAATTGTAGTCAGATGTTTTTCAATTTTATTTTGACTAAAATATATATTACAATAATTATGACATACTTAAATGGTAATAAAAAATATTAATTTAATAATATTATATCTTTTAATAGCATTTATCTCACAACTTTTGTAATATATATTTTTGTTGTTAAAGAAGTCGAAAAAAATTGTTGAAACGTCCGACTACATAATTATTTAATTTTGTCCACATTCCCGAGAAAATATATTATATTTTACTCTGACACAAACCAATTAATTTTAATATCAATTTTATATAAAACTTATAAAAGTGAACTAAATTTTCTAGTTTACCCTCAAATAAATAAATAATTCCTCAGATTCTAATCACAAAATTTTCAATTTATTGCATTGGCTACAATAGATAGAAATCGAGTTTTCGATAAATCACACTTTTCAAAGTATTCTCAATTAAGTTATAGGCGTATTTGTTTTTTTAAAATAGAAAGAAGTCACAATAAAAAATCAATACACCATTTAGTATTTATGGGAAATATTTTATATTAGAGTAAAAATAAAGTCAAATTGAAAGTTTTTCTTGTGCCGAGAGTAGCAGAATTTTTATATATTGAAGGAAGAGTGTGTCTTCTGCTGAATTATAAATTTTATTTATTTATAATGAGACTAGGCTTTGCCCCTTCATCAGTCTATTACAATTGATTCATGCGAATTAATTTATGAATGAAGTAATAGACCGATGAAGAGGACAAAGCCCTCGAAACTATAGTCTCGTTATAAATAAATAACATTTATAATTCCAGCAGAAGACACACTCTTTTATTGTCTCCTTCGAAAATAAAGTCAATCTTTCGAAACTATAAGTTTCAAATTAATCAGATATTTACATTTATAGATGTTTATACTTATTTAATAAATAAGCAAAAGACACGATGTATGGTTTATTTCATATATAAATAAATATTCACTTTTTGTCCGAATGAAGTTTTGTCGAGGGTGTTTAGGCTGGTTGAAAAAATATATGCATATATTTTTTTTAAGAAAAAGTGTAAATAATGACTTTAATAATATATGAAATTTAATTATAAGATAGTAATTAAAATATAAAAATTCCGCAATAACTTCTATACCAGTGACTATTTCTACTATATATATTATATATAACCTCTATTAATTTATGAAATTATTAAAATACATTACATTAGTTCATTTGTAAATTCTTAATTACACTATGCAAATTTTGCAACTTTCCCCTTGATTCGGCATGCATCCAAATAGACAATTTCAATACTTGCAATCGGGTTTGCTTGATGTCTAGTTTGTCTATTTGGGTGCATGTAGACTTGAGTTAAAACTTGCATGAAATTTGCATAATGTAATTCAGACTTAATCAAGATAGTTACGTGAAAGCTGTGTAATTTTCTCTAACCTTATATTTGTTAAAATATTTGTCTCAGCTTAAATTGGTTTGGGATGAAGTGAATTTCATTTCTCACCACAAAAGTTTCAACATGATTTTTAAATAACTAAATAAATGAGTTCAGATCAACATCAACTTTCATGATTTACAGTTATCGTAAACATTAGTTAAAATTCAAAAGTTCATTTATCTCTTATTTTATAATTATAAATTAAGTTTCTATATTTACGAAGAAATGCATTTGTAAATTGAATCTTTTACTTCTTGCTTAAGGCTTCAAACCGTGTGTTTATCATAATTATTGAGGAATTTATGATTTGTGAAGATTTTCACAATCTCTTCGCGGTTATATTAGAGGCAAATTTAAATAAATTATTCGTCAATTTTTTATCCACAAATACCTTCATTTGTAATCTAATTTTGTGAAAAGTTCTAGCCTCTCATTCATTTATAACACACTTAAAGATTGTATTTCACCTTTCTTGTGTGCTTTTTTTTCTCTTGATAAGACCAATTTAAATTTAATAAAATCTTTTAATTTATTATGAAAATGACAAAATTTTTTAAAAAATAAAACAGGACCAAGAACCATATTAGTGTCGCTACAATGAACTTTTGTCTATAATCATAAAGTGTGAGGTATTCTGTAAAGACCTTGTTAAGTAGAATTAGGTTTAAATTTTACTTTATACAGGGTATGGTCAAGTATTGTAATCGTGCATGAAAAAAAGTGGTTTTTTTTCCTTCTTTTTTTCGAAATATCTCAAAAACGGTTGAAATTATTTAGATTAAAAAAAAATTGAGCGAAACCATGGCATTTCGGTCTACAAAAAAGGCCTAATAAGTAAACATCGAAAAAATTATATTTTTCGAGATAATAATTGTTTTGTCAAAATGTCTGTTAGTCTGGTTGTCTGATTGGTTGCCTGTTAGTTAGTCTGTGCGTTATCAAATTTTTGGACGAGCTAGCTCAAAAAACTAGTGTGAATATCAAAACCAAATTTCACAAGTAGTTTTGGCCCGTTGAGATTAAGAGCTGATTAGATTTATGTGCATTTCGACAAAAAATTAAGGGGGGGGGGGGGGTTAAAAATTAAAAATCTAGGCCGTTTGAGCAAACTCAACCAAATTTTGTATACATAATCCAGTGGGACCCCAGAAGTCTAACCGCCCAAAATGGGGGGGGGTCAAAAAATGAAAATCTTGCCCATTTACCAAACTCAACCAAATTTTGTATACATAATCAGTGGGACCCCAGAAGTATAAAAATGCAAAAACTAACCTCCCAAAATGGGGGTCGAAAAATGAAAATCTTGCCCATTTACCAACTCTACCAAACTCAACCAAATTTTGTATACATAATCAATGGGACCCCAGAAGTATAAAAATGCAAAAACTAACTCCCCTACATGATTATAAATAATTTTAAGGGCCAGGTTGTATGGTAAAGTCAAGTGTAAGGTCACATCAGAACACGTCAGCTTATTTTAAATTAAATTCAAAATAAAACCAAGATTTAATCCTATATAACAGATAACCTTTTTAATTTGTGTTTAATAATATAGATATATGGTATTAGCTTAATAAAGTGTCAAGCCACTATAATTATAAGTAAAAATATTTGACATACCTCTCTCGGACGAAAAGAAATACCTACTAATTATGAAAATTTAGATTTAATTTATGTGAGTTGTAGTTATTGTGGTGATCTTTAAAACAATCTCTGATTTGAGGAAAACATGAGAGTTGTTTTTATCATAGAAAGCTGAAACAGAACTGCAGTTTATTGATCTAGAATTGTCTGCCAAATTTCAGGTTATTAGCTGTAACCATTTGATTGCTTCCACATATAACAATATGATTAGTAAAATAATTGTCCGAATTTTTCATTCAGAAGTTCTGATATAAGAAAGCCCAAAATCTAATAATTTTATTTATTTAAAAAAAAAAAATTATAATCATTTAGCCAACAGAACAAACTTTCAATAAGCTTTCGTTCGTTTACAAAAAACTTGAAATTCCCGAATGAAATTAATGCCCGTCAACCGTGTAAATTGATTAATATAATATGGGTGCCAAAACTAGCTATTTTCTCAGGTCCATATCTCAGAATATACTTATGATATATTATTGAAATTTGATAGGTACTCTCTTCAAGATGGATTACATAATTACATGGTATAATTTTAGCTCTGTATCTAAATGGGTTCCGAGCTGCAGGGGGGTCGAAATTGGCTCGAAATGGTTCGTGTAAATAGCTTACAGAGTGTAGGGCCAATGCTCGAACTTGGTTTGCGCACGCTATGCGCTTTGATAAATAATGATTGTAAATGATTTATTGAAATTTCACATGAGAAGATACTTGTGGATAAAAGAACTCATTTGAGATTTTAAGCGGTGCTGGCTACAGATTAAGACCAACTAATATAGAGAGCTGCAAGGTGTAGGATCCCCCTTAAGGTCTCAGCAACCAGCAACAAATCGTATGCAAGCACACGAGCTGGTTCGGTTTAGCTCCCAGGCAATTACCATAATTGTCATAAACTATCTAGGAATTATAGTGGCGTTTGAGATGCTGAGCCTGATGGCTAATCGATCCCCATATCAAGTGATGGAATCCGTGGGTCTTAAGCCACTTAACGTTAATTAGCTGAGTCAGCCCGGAAGTGCTTCGATTTGCTACCACTAATATTTCCCGTGAGTCAGAGGGGGTAGAAGGAATACCTTTTCCTTGTCCTTTTTCGGGGGTGGTTGGTTTGTTGTGTCTAGCCGATGGCAGACGTTCGCGTGTCTCGTGGGGGCGGTTTTTCGGCAGGGGGGCGGTTTAGACCTGACCTAGGTCCAAAAGGCCGCACCCTCCTGGCCTTAGCCAGCCACTTTGATAAAGACTAATGACCCTCGACTCCTGTTTGGGGTAGGTCCACCCCCGCAATGCAACCCTCTTGGCGTGTTTTTTTTTCTTTTTGATCAAGGTCTTGTTTGTTTCTCTCTCTTTCTCGATCTATCTCCGTATCTCTCCCATTCATCCATTTATTTACTCTAATTGGCCGTCTTGATGTTTCTATATTCGTATTTATTATATATAATATAATATTAAAAAAGGCTTTCCTTTTCAAACATTCCAGTGATGATTATGCATTCATTCAACTGAATCAAAATAAAAACAATATCCTCTTAAGAGGGTTCGGGACTATTTATCATTTTTATAAGAAAATTCTCAAGTTTTTACCATCGGATCATTGATGTATTAAATATTTATTCCCGAAATTTGAAGTTGATCGTCTGTCCCATTACCGAGAAATAACTTATTGAAAATTGTCGTTTTAACATAGAAGTAAATGGACCGAGCTTTTAAAAGGGCTATAACTTCTATACAAATTATTCCATTTCCAACAAATTTGTACAGACCAATAATTCAACTTTTATGAATCGAATGATACATTTTTCAATAGATTTGGCAGCCTAGTTAATTAGTTATTCATAAATGTAAAAAATAAAAAGGTATTTGCAGCCAACAGAATATAACAAAAGCACTAGTGTAGAATTCCAACTCTATTTTTTGAAATCGTTTTTGTGTTAAATAAATATTTTTATAATGAGAAAAAAATTATCTCAATATTCTTTTTATTAATATTATCAAAACAAAGATTTTTATTCGAAATTAACTTCATAATGGGGGTCAGATAGGCTAGGGGTTAGCGGGTCAGCCTGCTAACCAAGTGGACCCGGGTTCGAATCCGACTCGAGGCACCCGGCTAAAATCTGACCCCGGGGGTAGAGACAAATTTAAATAAAATAAGTAGTATCGTAAATTGGCTTATGGCTAGAAAGCCCGAAAAGCCAATAAAAAAACCTCATTATTAACAATTTTTTTTTTTTAATTTAGTAGGCAGACGTTGTCACCCTGCAGAAAACAAACATTTTTTTAGAAGGTCAACCAGATAGATAACCTGTTTCGAACTTTCTTAAAAGGATCATTGTAATTATTCTTAAAGCTAAATAATTACTTCATATCGAATTCAAATTACTAAAACTACAAGAGTAGACATAGGTGTTTTCAGAAAATTTTCTAAATGGATTAAATCAATTTAATTGAATTTACTATTTGCTGAATGACAAAGAGGGGGAAAGGACTGGTCGTTGTATACAACCATAATGAGCATTTTTAATCGATCTCAGATGAGGGCAAGTGCCCTGGTAGCATCTCTCTATGATCTATTATTAGTACCATTGCTAGAAAGTACAAAATATTGCTACTATATTGGCGAATTACTGCCTCGTACAGGCTCAGAAAACAAACAAAACAATTGTATTTGAAAAAGGATCAAGGGTGGTAACCAATTGATGTTCGGAGTCCTAGACTAAGACGATCTCTTCATTAGCAACGGAGATGGAAAAAAAACTTTCTCACTCTATCATGAGAAACAGATTAATATTAATCACTCGTTGGCTAATTGATAAAATAGATGAGTTCTAAATGGCTGGATCAAATCCCACTTAATATTTTTATTTTTTATTTATGAAAAAAAAAATATTTCTGTGTGTTGAAGGAGTTATATCAGCCAGAGTAGGGATGCACCGGTTACTAAAATTCCCAGAGTAAAACGTTTCGGCCTAAATTTTATTGGACTACAGAACGTTTTACTCTGGGAATTATATTGAACCAGGTGCATCTCTATACTTTGGCTGATATAACTCTTTTGAACCCTAAGGGATGTTGGGTGTTCGAAAACCGCTTGCTTCAGGAGGGGATATTGATTTCAACTCGTCTGAACAAAACACCATTTAACCACGTATCTATCATCACTTAAGAGTTGCTTCAGAATAAGATGCCGAAACGTCGTGGGAACCATTAGTAAAATTTAAAGAATTTATCAATTTTATTTGGGAGATCCAACCAGCATCATTAATTAACTTCATCCGTATTCATGACTCCGTGCGAGGCAATGAAATTTTCCACTCACTCAGTCGCAAATGTCAATTTTCTACCACCATTTGAAAGGTAGATAAGCTTACTTTCAAAGGCCGCCGTATATTTTCTACCAAGTGTAGAAAAATCTCATTTTGTATCTTTTGGAAAATATTTCAGCTTTAATTATTAATCTATCAACCTGGGTTGATGACAAGACATCTATTTTTAAAAAATTATTGATTTTATTTCAACCAAGATAATTAAAACGAGCGAAAATAATTATTAGAAAGGTTTTTTTTTTTGATTCATTAAAAACCTGAAAATTTATTTTTCCTCTCAGCTTAATTTACTTTATTTTTTCATTATATATATAATAAGAGCGTCAATAGCATGAACATATTTTCTGTAAAAAAATAAAATTAGAAATATAAAAAAAACAACAACATCCCTTTAATTCTTTTTAATTAACATTTATTTTATTTCTTCTCTCGCTCGAGTAGAAATTGAATTAGAATTCTCCCTTTTGCCTGCAGTTATATATATATAAATATATATATATATTTGAATTTCATTACATTTTTAAAAATTGCATTAATTTATCTTGACGGAAATTGATGTTTTGAACGAAAGAAAAAAAAATCGAATGAAAATTATTTCCCTGCTGAGAGGGGGGCGGGTGGGGGGGGGTTCTAGGGTTGAAATGTGAAGAAGGGCAGACAGAACAAGAGCAACATCATCATCAAGGAGCTTATCGGAGGTGTTGATAGGGCCTATCACTT
The DNA here is from genome assembly GCA_024734495.1 of Forficula auricularia. Taxonomy (NCBI): domain Eukaryota; kingdom Metazoa; phylum Arthropoda; class Insecta; order Dermaptera; family Forficulidae; genus Forficula; species Forficula auricularia. Next base: position 7,856,802 of record JALMQS010000075.1, read on the forward strand.
GTCCTAATTGGTGAAAACAATCGCATTGACTCGTGCCCTTGAAACGGGGGCTGCCCTATTATTAAGTATCGCCCCCTTTGGTTGCGGTCAAGGGCGTAAAGGGGGCTGTTTTCGTGGGGGGAGGGGTCTTGTTTTTGTGTGCCCCTGGCGCTGGCGCCATCCACTTGCTACGAGGGGGAGAGTGCGGGGTTCGATGCACTCCCTACCCCCCTGTTTTCAATTATTTAGTATTTGTGTGCCCACATGTTCATTCATAACCTAAATACGCCCCACCACCCCGAAATGAATGAAGCAAGTGTTAGCCTATTTTTAATCATCCCCTCTCACTTTTAAAAAACAACCCCCATCTTAAAATACCCTTTGGGTAATTTTTCAAAAGTCCCTCACCTTCTTTTCTAGACAAGGATTGAGATATCCCCCGAAGACTACTACAACTTCTTTCTTTCGATTCATCTACCCCGTCGGCTTGCGGGCTATTTATTTATTTCCATATCACGCAACCTAAGTGCATAATTTGAGCCTTTTTCAACGCCAATCGAAATGTGGCCACCTTCGGATGTCCTTAATCAATTCTTCTGTTGCATAAAACAAATAAAACAATAATAAAATATCAAGGCTATCCATGGAACGTTATATTATTCGATAATTATAAAATCGATAGACCTATTTTTACTAAATTATTTTAAAAATATTTTAATTTAGGAAAAAATTTTTTCAAGATTTTTCAAAAAGGTTTCAAAGGATTCTGGAAAAAAACCTTGCCTATATCAATAATATAATAATAATAATAAAAAAAAAATTTCATATAAAGTGCTAATTTAGCTTTATAAATTTCAAATCTCAGAGCAAGTATCTCGATGCCTCTCGAGTGTATACATTTGCCCAGCCTCCAGGGGTAACTTGCTTTGGACTGGAAATTCATTAAAATTCATTTTCATGATTTTAAAGATGTAGTACACTAAGGTGTGGGAATAAATAGAATTGTTGAATAAAAAAAGCTGCAAATACGAGCCTGACTCGCATATCGTAAAGGGGGAGAAAAAAAAATTATTGAACCTCACTAGAATTGCTAACATAGTTTATTTAAGATCTCTATGTTCTTTAAGGGTGGATTATATTGTCTGTTAAGATAGGAGTTGGCCAAATAAAATAACTATAACAACCAAATTTGTCACTCTTGCTTGATTATTAAAATTTCACGAATCCTACTAATGAACTCGATTATTAAATATAAATAATTTCCTAGCTATCCCACAATGAAATATGATTTCGCTAATTAATAGTCGATTTCCATGTAATAGATAGCTTTCGATGTTGAAAGGATTACCGCTGTGAAGATGTGCACTTGAACTGATTAGGAGGGAATTTCGATTGGTGGGTAATTTGCATTCCGAATAGATAAGCGTGCGAAATGAAGAGGCAAAAAGAGACAAAAATGCAATTTTATCTAATTGATTTGTTTGATAATTGACTAGTTTTGTCGCTCCTAACTGGATTATTTTTCTCTGTGAGCATTTAGGCGGAAATTAACTTGACGGAGTGACAAAGTGTTTATTATACACTTTATATAGGCTAATAGACAATATCAAATGGTCGTTTAAGATCCAAATAAAGGGTGCAAACACAGACAGCCACTTGTGAGCCGACAAAGTCTATAAAGAGGATTTTTCGCGTGTAAAGAGCGCAATCTCGGGGAGATTTGAACGGGGGGCAGGCGGAATCAATTACTGCCCCCGGCGGCGCCAAGAAGAGCGGCGCGGTGATGCAAAGTGCGGTTCGCAAATCGCCCGCGCAGCGGCGCGCCTGTTGTCTAGGTCAGGTGGGGGGCGAGGGGATTTCCATTAGTCGGCGGGGGAGTCCCCGCAGGACCTGCCCCAACCCAGACACGCAACCCACCCAGCCAACCCTTTGACAGCCTAGCAGGTGACGAACCAAATGCCACGCGACATCCCCCACGCACCCCATGGGGTTTCATCCATCCCCCAAATACAAAAAAAAAAAACTACAAGAAAAGATAAAAAGGGAGAATCACTTAATAAGTATACATATATAATATATATATACATGTAAGTAAGAAATGAGGAAGCGTGGTAAATCCAAAAACAACGAAAGAGGTAGAGACGGCTTTATGATTAAATAATCAAGATAGAGAAAAGGATCCACAGGTGGATGAAGGCGGCTGCCATAAAGAACGTATTTATAGTATACTAAAGGAACTCTCTTTGATAAAAAGATTGAATAAAATCAATCATTGAAAGAAAAAGAACGCCAAGGAAGCATTCCTGAATTACTCATTTGTATTCAAAACTATGGAGTTGTGAATTCTGTTAGAAATATCAAATTGAAAATTACTCATTTAGGCTATTTCAAGTGAAACTTTTCAAATATGACAAATGGAGATTTCCTGATTAAAAGACATTTCGTATTCGAAATAATTTCTTTAAATTATTTGAAAGTTTTGATTTTTATGTATCACTCGTCGTTAGAGAAGCTTTATATGTACCACATCTATTCTAAATTAATTAAAGAGAAGTCGCTTAGTTCAAAGATAATATTCCGTTATTTCGAAAATGGGAGTACTCTATGATAGATGCTAAAAATTAGTGTAGATACTATACATAATTCAACGTATGAATGTTTTTTTTCTTTAAAATAAATTAAAAGAAAATGATGCAATTTTCGTCAATATCACAAACTATCTTCACAAATTCTAAACAAGATAACAATAATATTTAATAATAAATAGAAATTAACATTAGTCCTATATCAAATTTTAAATCTTATTTTTCTAGAACATACTTTTTTTGAAAATCTTAAGTTCATTTAATTTGAATTACTATAGTTGTATTAGTAATAGACGGAGAAATAAAATGATTTTCAAGTAAATGGCAAAAACCTTTATATAAAAAAAGTAAAAGATTACTTTAGCCTGGCCAATTTTAATCACACCTTTGCTGTGGCATCAATAAACGAAAGGGTCTTTTTCTATTATTTATCGATTTTGAAATATCGTTAGCAGTGATTCACCAGACTGAAAATAGATTTAGAAAACTTTAATCCCAGCAAAAACACTTGGGTAAAAAAAATGCCAAGTTCGATTAAAAAAACCTTTTGCCAAAAAAGTAGTGAGATCTAATGTGCCTCCAAATTCAACATCATTGTTATATTAAATGATTCGAAAAAATATAGTAATTTCAATTGAAACGCTGTTTTTCATTTTACTTGTCTAGGTAAATATATTTTATCGATTTCATATTTTTAGTTTACATTATTTTCCTGTAACTAGCCATTTACGCATGATGTTATTATTGTTATTGTTTTTAGGGCCTCCACCTCTCTCCTTTTTGTATCCCAAACTGCACCAGTATGGCAAATTTAATCATTCTAAGATAAGCGAAAATAATCTAGAATTTTGATGAGACAGTCAGTGAGTCATTGACGAAAAAGCCTATCTTTAACTTCTCCTAACTTGAACGGTATAAGCAATAAAAATATGAAATTTCTTAATTTAGTTAAGATTATGGATTAGTATTGAGGGGGGGCAGGGGGATCAGTCTTATACACTGTACAGTACATTGTACAGGTTTCCAGTGCGAAGTTACAGAGGCGTCAAAATGACTTTTTGCTTCATGTCAGTGAACGCCCGCTCGAACCGAACTTGGCTAGGGCACTACAGATATCGCTACTATAATAACATGTAGGTACTTATTTAAGCCTTTATAGGGCAAGAAGTTGGGCGAGGTTATGCAGAGGACATGATTTAGTAGTCCAAGGGAGGTCAGAATTCAGAGTGGCGTCCAACATTAATATCTTATCATTGAATTCCTGTGAGTTAGAATCGATTTTCATCCCTAGGATATGATTCTTTCATTTTAGAAATAGGTTAAAGATAACATTTCTTCCATTTTAAAATATTATTTTCCTAAATGGATCCCGATTTCTGATTAAAATTGACAAGAAATGAAATGTGAACGAAGATTGTATAAATTTCAGATGCTGTCTCAACGGTGTTGTTTGCTTATCAATTGGCCTTTGATTGGCACTCATTCTCTCAATTGCTGAAAAGGAAGGAAAAATTGAAATAAAAAAAAAAAACAATTTCATTTTTTCCCACCGACAAAATGCTCCTTGAGCTGCTGCTGTTTGCTCTATCTCTTTCTGAAAATCTCATTGAAAAAAAAACCGGCAATCGAAGCTCTGGCTCGTATTTCTTGCTCGACGAGGACAAAAGACCCTGTGGGGTGGTGGAGTGGGGTTCTTTTTCAATTGGGTAATGGGACACCGGGACGGGGACTGCCCCTGCAGCTGCGGCGCCCCCCGCAGCTCAGCCGCTGAAGAATACCTGTCAGCCAGTCGAGCCTTCAACCTCCAACCCGACACTTCAACCCGATTTTCAATCCATCCTCGGCGATTCTTCTTCTTCTTTGCATCTTCCCTGAGGCGCCGTCACCGACGTACACGCTCCTGAATTCTATAATCTATTCACGAGGGAATAGGGAATCGGGAATGACCTTTGCTAGCCCTATACAATAAGGGAGAGCGAATTCTGAAGGTCATGTAATTAATCTTAGCTCAGGATATTATGGATGTATATATAAATATCCTACAAAGGATATAAATTGAGAATTTACAATGCGATTGGCTTCAGAATAGCCTGAGAAGGGAAGCAAAAGCAAACCAACCAACCTCGCATTTCCAATTCTCAATTAAAGGCTGCCCATTCAAATGAAAAACAAAGCAACAAAATTACTAATTGTTACTTTATTCATTAGATAGCTATTAAGCTGACACGTTTCTTTAACTATACATTAGGTACTTAATAATAATTTTGAAATTAAACCCAATCCACTCTTTGGAACAAATGTTTAGTTTTATAATTAAAATTGAAATAAAACTTGATTTATTGTTTTTGTTGCTAACTTTTGATTAAAAAATTTAATATCTATTACAATTAAGATTACCATACATTACGAGCGGCTTTTACTTTGCTTAAAGAAACAATAATAATTATAACTTATCTAACAGTATCTATGCCATACAAAATTGACTAAAATTTTATTAATATAAATTTTTCATATAATATTGATCAACGAAAATGTTTTAATAAAAAATGATTAAATAAAATCTTATTATATTGATATTATAATTTTTATAATGCCATGCCATACTAATGTATAAATTTTCATTTAAATTATATTTTCTTTGAGTAAAGTTAGCCACTGACGAAGAGTGACTATTCTGCCCTCATAATACTAATACACGGTATTCTTAATTATAATAGATATTAGTTTTCTTAAAAAATCTACCAACAAAATAAACTACAAATAAAATTTATCAATTTTTTAATGGAACAGTTAGCCAAAAATTATAAATAAAAATTGTACAACTTTTACCTAATACTGTAATCTACAAAGTGTGTATGACCATGTTTATTTATGTATTTCAATGCCGAATCCAGAAATAAATTTCAGGGATGGTTAGTTAATTTTCGTGGGGGGGGGGGGGGGAAGAAGAGTAGCTACCCAGAGTATAATTTTTATTAAATTTGTATTGAACGTTTTATTTATATCCCAAAATTTCGATGTTACCTCACAATTGGGGGGGGGGGGGGTTAACACAGTAACCCCACCCCCATCCCCCGCTGGCTACTGGCATTAAGTATTTATTTATTTCAGTGAATAGCCTAAAAGTTATTTTTAAATTAATACGGGGCTAATCGTATTGATAGATATAATCTATGTAAATACACACAATTTAAAGCCATAGTCAAAAGTTGACTATTTTTTAGGGGGGACGGGGCAAGTTTAGATATCTCTCGATATATATAGAACCTAGAGAACTAATTTATCGTAGTTAGATTAATTATGTATTTTTTTTTTTAATTTAATAAAATGTATATTTTTTCCGAAATTATGGAGGTTGAATCCGCTGTATTAAACATTTGAAAATGGCTTCAAAAGTAGGAAAACGTTATGATTGTAATGTTACCCCAAAAAATGTCCATGTCATTATCGATCTGACTATAACTGAAAACTGTGTATCCAGAATTGTTTATGGGTGATACACTTTCTTACATCCTTAAAAAAATCGAATAGATTAGTATTTAAGGATTAAATGGAATATTTAAATGGTCTATATTTTCGTGAAAGCACCACATGAGGAACGGCATCCGTTTCTTCGACAGGCATATTAAATTATCAAAAATTAAAACGTTTGATTTATGACGGTCGGGTGACCATATGCTGCCGCCATCGGGGGTGGTGGCTGATCCCCTTCCTTCCTCAAAAAAAAAGAAAAAAATCCAATGCGCGTGCTCTCGTTTTTCCCTCTCTCTCTTTCCTTGTTCTGTTTGGCTGTTTTTCTTTGATTTTTTGCACCCCTACGAATACGGAAGCTTATGTCTCGGGATTTCCAAGGGCAAGGGGGCCAGCGTTCAGATTTGAAAGCTTCACTCAATGACTCTTCCAGATTAGCTATACTACCTCTGCCTTGACATTCTCTCAGCCCTAATCAGAGAATCAGAACAAAGAAATACAATTCGATTGAGCTCATGCTTAAAATATATATTAAAATTAAAAAATTCTTTAAAATAAAATAGGATATTTTTTCGGGTTGGGCCACCCATAGTAAAAACAGAAAAATGTTGAATTGCAAAAAGAATAGTTTCTCATTAATAAACACGCTACTTGCATTAGAAAAAGTCAAAGCAAAGCTTTCGAAACTATATTACTAAATAAAGACTATATCTTCTCCAAAATACATATATGTAGATATTTGATTAAAATGTGACTATGTATATACATAGTTTCGAAATCTTTGCCTTGACCTATCCAAAAAATATCCAAAATAATTCAAACGATTCATATATCGTCTATAGAAAACGGTCCTAAAAATAGTTAAGCCATTGCGGCTTTGTCTTCTTAGGGCCGGTTGTATGTCGGAAAGTAAATGCTTTTTACAACTAACAAAGGGTAGATGGTAAATGGGATGGCCAATCAGATGACAGGGACTTTCAGTCCTTTGTTAGTTGTAAAAAGCATTTACTTTGCGACATACAACCGGCCCTTAGTCTTCAGTCTAAAAAAATAGTTCACACGAATATTCATTGAATTGACTTCAGAGGGTAGAAAATAAGATTAATTGAACTTACAATGTAAACTGATATACATATACATAATTCAAAACCTTCTCCTATTTTGGATGAAAAAGTTTTCGACCAGGAATAAATACAATATGGTATAGTGTGATGAAATAATATTTTATTCAAATAAGATTCATAAGAGAATTTGATAGATGCAAGAGTTGAAATCAAATAAAAGAACTGATAACAGGTACAAATATTCAATCATGGTATCATTGATTTTATTTTATTAAAGATTTAAGAAAATAATCATAAAATCAGATATTTTATTACTTTTGGTTGTAGATATATAATAAAATAAACAAATATTTAGGAGAGTGGTTTATCAATTAAATTTAGAAATAATTTTAATACAAATATAAAAATGTAAATAGTGAATCTTTGTGTTTGCTCACCTTGAGTATTTGAACGTTTCTTAATTCTCACCAACAACGCGAATTAAACAAACTTGAATCGATTATACCCATAAAATTCGACATCGAAAAAAGACTATCTGTCTGGCCACTGGACTCGGAAAGAAATGCAATTGAAATTGAAATAAAGTAAAAAGCATGGCAAGGCGAAAGGTTACTTGATAAGATAGCCGAGGAAGGAAATTATTTCTGGAAAAATTAAAATTTATCAAATAATTCGTATCTCCATTTCAAATGACACTTTTTTAAATAATATTTATTACTTGTGTGTTCCACTCTCATTTTTCTTACTTTCCTACATTAAACATTTTAATTTAAAAAAATATATAATAATTATCTCATTATCGAAAAAAATGTATAATATTAAATTTTCATTTGATAGAATAAGAATAATTTTCTCTTGAAGGAGACAATAATAATAATATATAAAAATTCTGCTACTCTCGGCAAAAACTTTCAATTTAATAATTTTCTCTAAAATTCATAAAAATACTTTGAAAAAATGCATTTAAAAAAAAATGAAAATTTTTAATTTCGGATTTGAAACTTTAAAAAACTACTTGAAAATCTTTTTAAAAAACTTCATTAATAAGCTTAAAATGAAGGGATTTTGTTTTGCCGAGAGTAGCAGAGTTGTTGATTCATAAAATCATTCATCATCATTCATAGAATCGTTTATGTGGCTAACTTGCCATGACAACAAAACGAATTTATCTATAATATCCAATCGGGTTATAGACCCCATGAGAAATAACAGATAAAAATTCACAATTAAAAAGACTGATATTGAAAGGTCAAACCTTCGTAACTATAGTCTCAAACAAATAAATTATATTATGTAGTATGTATATTTGCATCAAGCAGACGACAACCTCATTGATTTCACTTTATGAATAAGTTAAATTTTAGAATGGAATTCTGTGACTGAAGTTCATTATAAATTTAGACCTATTAATGAAAATATAAGCTTGATAAAAATGTAATTTAAATTAAATTTCAACAAAAATGTTAATTTTTATGAGAAAATGGCAAAAAAGTATTTTAAGTAAAGATGTACTCCAGTATATCTTTAGAAATTAGTGTCAAAACTCAGTTTATCCTAATGAAAATATGCGTGCTAGATTTTCAACATCATCGAGTATACAGTCCAAAGACTGGATTGACGAACTCATCCTCCTCCACTCAACTTTATCCAATGCTAATAACTCTTTCACTTCTCTAAGGGCCGGTTGTATGTCGCAAAGTAAATGCTTTTTACCACTAACCAAGGGTAGATGGTAAATGGAGGGACTGGGATGGCCAATCAGATGACAGGCACAGAAAGTTCCTGTTATCTGATTGGCCATTCCAGTCCCTCCATTTACCATCTACCCTTGGTTAGTGTTAAAAAGCATTTACTTTGCGAATACAACCGGCCCTAAAAGTCTCACATCCCATATCGTTCATATTTGGAGAAAATGCTCTAGTCTAGGTCTTTTCCTTCTCCTTTTCTTTTCCAATTCTTTCTCAAAAATATGTTTTAGCAATCCGTGTATTAAGGTGGACATTTGAGCTCTTGTTAAGATTTTTCCACACTCTTTTCCGTTGTCAAAACTTCTTCGTTTGTAATTCTAACCACCTTTGTAGTCTTTAATGTTAAACATGGCAGATTTGATAAAATACTACAGGAGCAATTTTTTTCTCTACCATTACAATCATACCCTATATCTACTTGTGATAAAATAGAAATAAAATAAAATTATATAAATATTATAAAGGGGGCGGGAGCAGATATGTCACTCCAGATTTTTATCATAGGGTATCGCTCTTATTATTCATCTATTGCTTTTAATATAGTACTTTTTTGATGAAGATTGCTTGAAAAGATGACAGCAGAATGGATTGATTCGGAGTCGAATTTTAATTTGATCCCCTCTTGTCAGAATGCCACAAGAGAGTATTTGACGCTTGGCCCAGGTAATTAACCCTTGGAATTAATCCGGCAGAGGGTTGGGGACTCTCAAGGGCAGGATCTCTGTTATTACTTTGCAAATTCTTTGGTCCTCGATCAATAATGTGAGGCGACTTGTCTTCAGGCTGCTTCCCTAACCTCCCTTCAGAAAATGCACCGCACCCTTCCCTTCTGAGTGCTAATGTCGAAAATTATTAGCAACTATTAGCGAACAGGTTTACTGATCGAAACGGCAACACCTACCTTCTACACTTAGTTCACAATAGCAGCTGTAATGATTAATTATATTCTATTATTATATTTTAATGATCGGCATTCATGAACTCTATATTAAATTCATATGGGGTTTGACATATTTGGATCCGGACTCTTTTTCTCTCCAATCGTCACTCAAATCAATCAAATCCTATTCACCAATAGAAGCTATATTTTAATTTTAAATGGCTCTAAATCAAAATTCCCTTTTCTTTGCCTAATATATTTTTATAATGATTTAATTATCAGAAGAAAAATATTACACTTGCTGGTTCAAACTATAATTTCGTTTTTCCTTTTACAAGACGTAGATTATATTTTCAAAGGTTTTGATTATCTTGAGGCTAATTAAATATTGTACATGAATTGATTGGAAATTGAATCCATATACGTCAAAAATGATGGAAATAGTTAAATGAACAAAAGATACAAATTCAATGTTAATTAGAAATATTCACATATTTTCAGAAAATGAGGACAAGGGAACTATAGTCTCCATTAAACAAATCTATTATATTAAGCAGAAGACATCATATTTATTTATAATTTATAAAAAAAAACAACAACAACAAGACCATCCATATTGACTGCATTCTCATCCAAATCATACATTTATAAAAATTTGATCTTTTAGTGTCTCCATGTCATAAGTCAACGTTACGTTTTATCCGGATTTTTTAATTTTTCTCTTCATCAATATTTTAAATAAAATTATTTGTTAAAATACTACCAAACTATTTTAGGATATAGGATTTTTGTTCAAATTGTCTAATTTTATCCCAAACTACATATATTTTATTCGATTTTAATTGTTTATCTCAATAAAGCTCTATATTAATATCATTTAATTAATATTTTTTTTAATAAATTAATGAATTATTATTACCCGATATCTAAAATGATAATTCGTTTTTGAAATCAGAGCTAATATGTTTTATTTATTTATTTATTTATTTGAAATGAAGCTAATTTAATTTAAAATTAAAGAATAGAGTGATTGAGAAAATACATTTATTAATAATATGCTTTGTTTACCCTATCAATAATTATTAATAATTACCTATTTTAAATTAAAAACAAAACCCCATAGACTTCTTTCGATGAATAGCAATATTGATTGATGCTGAGCACTATGAATGAATTGTAATGAATTATTTTTGCTCAAATTGATTTCAATGATTCTTTATTAGTTGTGGCTATTCGGTAAAAACAATTTGGCAAAAAATAATAATTATTATAAAAATACAATTATTATTTTTATCTTTCTTTGCCTAACATGTCACATTTTTTCACTTTTACATATGTTATAACTATTATTGTGGTATTGAATATTAACTATATGACAAAAAATTATTATTAAAAAGGTGTGAATGGGTGAAATAATCACCCTTCGGCTCCTCAATTAAAAACGTCGCTAAGAGCCTTATACTAGGTTCTCGGTATAAAAATATAAAATTTCTACTTTCATTCCTTGCAACGGAAGAAATAAATCAACTAATCCTTTCAAACTTGGCATTTAATAATCTCTCAAACCAAAATTTCATTAGAGTGTATATGAAATAATGATTCTAAAGAAAACAACATTCTTCTTTGGAGAAATAGAAATTCATGAACCATTCTATAGTTCGCGGAAAATCGATTGATATGTATATTGATTCGTACAACCTAAACGCTAACTTCCCCGAGCTTGTCTCACATTTTTTCACATATTTTTTTTTTCTTCATAGCATCCACCAAAAATTATCACATGAATAGTCTTTTTCGAGACCTCTTTATACCTGAGCATTGAGGGAGCAAGTGAGAGAGAAACAGAGTGAGACATTCAGCTGCTGCCCTTTTTCTACCTAACTAGATTCGATCCGAAATGAAAAAGGACTCGAATAAAATTTCACACAGACCGAGATATTATAGAAAAATCCAATTTTTAATTTATGTATAGATTTATACACATAATTCAATTGTAAGTTAAACTACAAATCAGAAAACTCATTTTTTGAATCCTTATACATTTTCGGAATAAATGTGTGAAGTAGATATTTTTTAAAAATTTATCTATTTAATTTTGAAGACCAAATCGAAAATATACCTACCTATATCTTGAACTCGTTTTAGTTAATTCTATAAAAATTAAAATTTTTATAAAGAACTGATGGCCATGGGATTTCTTTGTGTATGAAGGTAGCCATTTGTACCACAGAGTTTTTCTCATAATAAAAAATAAATTTTTGGAATATGAATTAATATTATTAAAAAATATGATATGGAAGCTCAAAATATCTAATTTTATCCATTTTAAGGTGTTGTAGCGAAAATGGTAAACAATGTTTTTTGGTCAGAGTTCATTGTCTGTCTATTTTAAATTTAATAGGGTCTGTTTTCCTTATTGAGCCTTATTTTTTAGAAGAAAACATACTTAAAAATTAAAATTTTCAGCGTTTCAGACACTGATTTTTATCAAGTTAGCTGAACAACTCATGAGTCTATGGTTATGCTTGTATATAATTTGATTGCGAATGGACATAATCTACATCACGTGAATCAGGGTAGTTAGGTAGTTTAATGACTTAATTCCATCCTTAAATATGTATTTATCATGCTAGTATCAAAAAAAAATCGTCAACTTAGGTTCAACAATTATTTGCCTAATAATTCGCAAAAATCAGGTTTGTAGTTATGATCATGAAGGCACGAAAAGGCCTTACTTTTCTACCCCAAGTGAACATATAAATTAATATTTTTCTCATTAATTTTGATACACTTCAGTAATGAATTTGGTCAGAGGGACACTGGGGTCAAAACCCATCTCTCTGAAAAAAATAATCTAGATAATAATATATAAAATTAAAATTAAGGAAAATCTAATATGAAATTAGAAGAAAAAGTTAAACTTTTATAAGACTCGGTAATTAACTATAACCATAACGATTTCGCTAAAAATTGGTGTACTTATCAAGCCTCGTGAGTTATTAGTCGTGTAAAAATTTTAATCCGATTGAAATAAAGGAAGGGGGTGTAATTTAGTCATGTCGCAAAATAAATATTTTAATCGTTCATATTTCGTCTTCGGTAAGTGGCAGATCCTTGAAATTTGAAACTTAAACTATCTAGAGGCTACAAGAAGTACCACAAGATTTTGGCCAAATCGAAGTACCAGAAGTTGATGTTTACGTACGTAAGAATGTACCCCCCTGCGTTTTGCAACCATAATTCTCAGAGCTACGAAATTCGAAACTTAAGCTCGATCGATATAGGCTAGAAGGGGTACAGCAAGTTTTTGCTTGAAATTCGAACACAGGAAGTTGACATTTACATGAAAGATTTTTCGTTTTTTTTTTTTTTTTAATTTTCTCAAAAACCGCAGTACGATTTTTTTTTTTTAATTGGTGTACTTATCAAGTGTCATGAGTTATTAAGCTATTTAGAGGCAAAACGTTACCAAGCATCGCTCGATGCTCCAGGCACTTTATTTATTATAATAGTTGCATATTAATTTAAACCTACATTATATTTAAAAAAAAATTCCCAGGAAAAATTCCTCTAAGCTGCTAGAGGGAATACTTTAATTTAATTTAACTTGTTGAAAATTTGCGCTAAATGACGAAAGAGCGGGCCGAAGAGTGAACCGTAAGAAGAGAGAGAATCAGTGCTGATTGTGTTGAAGTGGAGGGAGCAGAGGATTACAACAACATCGGCAACCGAATGGAAATTGAAGCGTTTTATAGGCCGTGAGAATGCTAGACACGAGTTGCTCCAACGGCTTCCTGCACTCCATCAAAAATTGGAATCAATCAATCCATCACCACGTCCTTATTTTGCTTCGGCAATTATTCCATTTAGCCATTTCCGGTGTGCCGCTGCCGCCTTCTCTTCTTGCTACTTCCTTTTCTCGAGAGTACAGAGTGAACGAGAGAGAAATCATCATCATCATCATCAGGCAGCGCGTCTTGATTTAATATCCCTTTAATTTAATTATCATTATTTGACTGAACAAAAAATTAGACCTTGAAAGATTTTTCTCGAAATATAAAAGAGAGAAAATGGGATCCAAAATACAATAAAATTTAGGGAACGCGGTGTTGGTTTATAGTGAAACATTGTTAAAATAAAATTAGGTTGGAGTTGGTGGTGTTGAAACACCACCAACTCCAACCTAATTTTATCCAAAATACAGCATCCCTGAACGAAATTAACATTTAACAACGACAACGACCATTTTTTCCAGAATTGCTTTCGAAATTGATCTGAATAGTGCAATATCCTCGATTTAAATGACTGAAACCATCAGGATGATTCAAATTTATTCTCGCATGGCGTGATTGTAACCTTGTCGTCGTTTTAACTAGGCTATTTCAGAATATTCTCTTGATAGTTATGAAGTTAGAGGCATTGGAGCATACGATCCGATTGATTGCAATGACATTAACAAAAGAGTGAAGAGTTTTCACACACTTTTAGCTATCAAATTATATTGCTTAAGTGACCGTTAATTCATTTCTACACACCGACACGTCGCTGTCGCAGAGACTACTGCGAACGATTACTACAGACAAAGCACATGCTTGTCTAGCGAGGGTGGGGGAACCATCACCAGGCACAATCATTTTCAAACTTGTGGCGCTCTATTTCCCAGTAGCAGCATCAGTCTGGTCATTTAATAGCTCGTATCATGGGACCCCCTGCTACTTAGACAACCGAATTGGCAGCTCAGTTAAGGGTTTGACTAACATGTAAAAAATAGGCGCAATTCCATTTCCCCATTTTTACTTTATCCAATGCGAAGCAGATAAAGTATTGGATCGGTCTCGCGCCAAGCACGACCTCAAAAAGTCCTCGGGTAAAGACTCAGGGCCGGTTGTATCTCGCAAAGTAAATGCTTTTTACCACTAACACAGGGTAGATGGTAAATGGAGGGACTGGGATGGCCAATCAGATACCAGGCACTGTCAGTGCCTGTCATCTGATTGGCCATCCCAATCCTCTACCATCTACCCTGTGTTAGTGGTAAAAAGCATTTACTTTGCGACATACCGGCCTAAGAATAAGAAACCCATGGTCTCAATCAAAGTCAAGAATTGTAGTATTCATTTAGGTTGAATTTTAGCACGTCCAGAGGCCAAAAAGTGCGATTTTTTGCTTAATAGTGAATGGATGGATGTACTCATGTGACCCTTTTTTTCGTCGACGATTTTTTCCATACCATTCAACTGATTGAAATGAAATTGAAAACCTACCATTACTTTAACAAAATAAAGCGCTGATTAGTTTTTTAGTTTAAGCAATTTTATGAAATTTAATATTTTAATTACGTACCTTGAGGACCACAAAAAAGGTTATATAAAGTTTTTAGTAAAATTATATTTTAAAGTACTTTACCCTAGAGTAAGATAGTACTTTTTTAAAATTTCTTTAAAATTAATTATATTTCTTGTAATTCATATGCAATATACATTTATAAGAAACATAATTGGATGTGCACACCACACAGCGTTCACTTTTACAACACAATTAATTTATATTAGAAATTAGAAACTAAAAATTAAAAATAATTAAAGTAATTTTATCATTAAATTTAAATACCTTATTGATTAAAAGAAATAAAAATTTACTCATAAAATGTGTAATTTAAAGAAAATCGTTGTACCCTATAAATCTTAAAATACTTTAAGTAAAGAAGTAGCCATGCCAATTTAAACCATATACCCCCGATAAGTTTATAATTTTTGAAATTGCTTTCACAAATAGTACACACACAATGCTTCGACTCTTTTAACCTGGAGACGTTTTCAAGCATCTCAGGAGTTATTTTTGACATGAATGTGAATTCTGCCAAGCAGGTGTTTCTGTGATACGTCATAACAAATATCATTTCAGAGACACCTGGAACCGATTTCGGAATTAAGGGTCAAAACATTGCGTGTTCAAATGGAAAGATCAATTCAAAAATACATAATCGAGGTGTTTTCACCTGAAAATATATAACTTATAATTATAAGTTATAAGCAACGCAATTTCTCAAGTTTCAACTTAACAAAAGCTAAAAAAAACAATATTTATTCTTTAATCTTAGCATGTTAAAAATTTAAATCCCGAAATTTAATAAATATGTTGCGCAGTTGGTTATTAAATTAATGACTGTCAAGTGCAGTGTTGGCTTATTACTGCGGCCCTGATTTCCTTAATGTTCATTACCTTACACAAGAAACACCCTAAAAAGCCCCTTGAGTCTATAGAAAATCGGTTCTTAAATGCTGATAATAAGCCTAGCAGTAGTACGCTAGGGATCTCTGGTGGTTCATAGATATCAATGTTAGTACAGATATCTATTTGAAAATACTTGTTTGTAAGACTTGCCTTCATCTTCATTTTAATATGAATCCAATTCTGCATAGAATTTTATTCAACTTTCATGTGATTTTAGATGAATGTTTTCAAATTTGTTATTGAAGAAAACAATTTTTTTTTTATCTATTTTTTGGGTCGGGTTAGGCTAGGGGTTAACGTGCCAGCCTGCTATTCAAGTGGACCCGGGTTCGATTCCGAGTCTAGGCATCCGGTCCAAATCTGACCCCGGGCTAGAGACAAATTAAAAAAATAATTATAAGTAGTATAGTAAATTGGCTTATGCCTAGAAAGGCCGAAAAGCCAAAAAAAAAAAAAAACTATTTTTTCCTTTGTTTTTCGATTTTCTCTTCTCATTGTCAAAGATATTATTTTTTTCGACTATTTTGAGCGATTTTATTGTAATTTTTTCTAAATTGAAATTTTTTTCCTCCGTAAACAAAAATTTTTATTTTTGATTATTTTTAATGAAAAAAATTACTCCGACGATATAATGAATATAAATATTTTGGATTTTTAAATTTACTTTTGGTGGTAGGTATGCATTTATAAAAAGTTAACTGCTGAAAAGGGTAGAACATGGCTAATATAATTTTTTTCTTTATTATTTATATATGGTAAAGTAAAAAAGAAACTTAAAAAATTGAAGTTTGGTTCTTTAAAACACACACCCACATATTGACTAGTAGAAGTACGGGCCTTCCTCCAGGTCTTTTTTCTTTCTCTTGGGTTGGATCAAATTTTGTCACTTCCCATCGGGAATATCGTCCTCGAGCTTACCTCTCTGTATATTATGGGTTGTAATATGTGTATATCTAGAGCAAAATAAACGTCTGGTAAAGGAAGGGAGATGCGTCCAGCATCCATCCCAGCCACTTCCTTCTTCTGTTTATTCCTTTCCCAAGGCCAATGTCAAATCTGTTTACCCAGACACTCCGTCTGCCAAGCAGTTGATTCTCTCCGAGGTTTATATACACTTTCAACTCAAAATCATCATTTCATCCAATTCTCTTATTAAATTCAACAAATTCATTTGACGTCAATCATTTTTTCATTGCTTATCTAAATCTCTCCTATTATTCATTAAATTTTTTCTATATTTTAAATTTTTTAAGTAGATACTTTAATTTTTTTAATTATTTTGGAATTTAGAAATATATTTTATCATATTGAAATCTTAAAGTAAAAAAAATAAATTCCATTTATTTCTTGACGCTTTGATGGGCAGATTAATGATCTTGAAGATTTTTCACACATGAGAAAATTAGAAAATTATTTAGTTTTTTAGAAATAGTTCAAAGAGTGTCTTCTGCTTGATGTAAATAAATATACATACAGATAAGCTCAATTAAAAAATTCTTGTTTCGTCTATATATGTAAATTCATTCAAAATACGATTAATTATTCATGGGAAATATTTGTAGGTATTTGGCACTTAGACTGAATATGAAGGGCTTGCCTTTAAAACTATAGTCCCGAAAAATTGATTAAAATTTTTGCTTATAAGATAATAATAACAATGGCAATGTTCTCTTTACCTTTGGAAAAATGTAATTAACAGTAAGTAAATAGAAATACCATATTTTTTGAAACTTTAACAATGCTACAATTTTTCTTGTAGATAAAGATTACCTTAAATTAATAATATTTACGAAATAGATATTTTTATAAAAGACTAAGATTTTTTATAAATATATATTAGAAAAACACACTCTTTGATTTATTCCTTGCAATTTTTGACAAAGTCTTTTTTTTAATATTACTTAATGCGGAAGTATTTTTTATTGTTATAGTTTTTTTAACGACATTTCACCCTCTATTTCTGGTCTTTGTAAAAATAATTATAGTTAGAATCATCCGATATCAAAATTTGATTCTAAGAGAAAATTTTAATTTTATCCCGAGTAGTCTAATCTGAAAAAACTTCCAGATCACAAAAATTGATTAGATTTTATGTTTCTTGATGTTAATGCACCCATTTCTACATTTCTAGTTCTATTCTTCATATTTTGCATGATTGATTCTTTGACAACAATCGCTTATAGAAAATTTATCTTTCTTACATGTCTGATCGAAATTTCTAAATAACAAGATCGCCCGAGACGCAGCATCATCTGCGAACTAATTTGAGAAGAATTTCCTATTTGTTTCTTTGTTTCTCTCTGGTTAAGTGAAGAGGGTAGGTTTTTGTGATGAGATGCAAGGGAACCCAACCAGTCATTCGGGCGCAGCTCATTTTCTTTTCTGCCCGCTTGAATTGAGTGGCTTGCTTGGTGAATACGGTGTGTCACCCGGGATCCATCCGTATACCATATTTTACGCTTGGCATAGAAAATGGTTTGCACAATGGCTCGAGTGCAGCTGCAAGCGAGCCAATATGGCCGTAGGCGACTACACACCGTGCAGGAAACATTGGTCCTCAGTAGCCACGTGGAGACGCAGACCCCAGGGGCAGAGGGTGCGAAATGAACTCTAGGAACAGCACAGCACACACAGTAGCTGGATAAACTACAAATTTGCCCCTTTCTAGTTCGCAACCAACAACAAGTATCGAATTGCAACATGCTAGCGATCCTTCAATCTTACTGATAAAGAATCTTTTAAAAGTAAAACGCTTATTAGAATTTGTTTAAATATATCATGCGTGTATTTTTTTCCTGTATCTAGTATTTCCTAAGTTCAAATTTGAAAAGAACCCACTCAAAATATACAAAGATTTACAGATTCATTTGATAAACAGTATTTTTGTTATTTACCTTGATATTAATTAATTAGAAAGAGAAATTTATCTACTTTGCAGCCAGTAATAATTTGTTGGTTTCTTGATGAGATTTAACTAAATGAAAATAATACAAACATGGATTCTGTCAGACAAAGAATTTATTTGATTTTGTTAAGCCACATCAAGAAACCACCAAATTCTTACTGGCTGCAAACCAGCCCAATTCTTAATCTTAAAATCTTAGCCATCAGCCACAAAAAATTCAAGTTTAATTTAATATCATTATTAATTACTTATCTTTAGATATTTTCGAGAAAAGAAAAATTAGAATTTGAAGCCTTGTTATCTCATTTTTTTTATATCAAAATTGTTATAAAATATTTTTGAGATATTATGAAAAAACTAGAACACTACTATAATGTACTGTAAAAATCTACCTAACAATGGGCAGATTTCAAATATATTACATATATTGTTGAATATTCATTAGAAAAAAGATAAAAAATTGTCCAAAAATCATTCACTAAGGGGGCGACCCTAAATTAGGTGAGGCGTTTAGAGGGGGGAGTCGAGCCGATTTCACCCAATCTCACGTGGGGGAGAGGGGGGGGGTCTCGGCAAATATCATGTATTTTTTTCCGCAATAAACGGTGTAAAATTGTGAGAAATCTGGGTTAAATTAAGTAAAACATGTCCAACGCAATCAAGCACAGATTAACGTATTTACACTAAAAATACGCATTTTGAAAAATCTCCCGTGAAATTAGGGGGGGGGGTCGAGCCAAATCTCACATCTCACCAAGGGTGGAGGTGGTCGAAAAATCGCCTCATGTATTTAGGGACGCCCCCTAATGGCAATTCGTCTCTTGTTGGGGACCACTTTTTTTTAGAAATGTGAAAGAAGACATTTTAAACATAAATTGCAAATATTTTACTTTAAATAATTGTAAAAAGAGACATCTTCCAATTTTCATTAATTTGTTAAAAATCTTAATTGCTTTTACATGTTTGTTTTTTGAGCAAATGCTGCACATATATAGAAACGAATTCCTTACTTGCAATAAGTTATCCAACACAAATATCTAATCAAATAAGAATTTAGTGGCTTTTTATAACGATTTGAATTCGAATCTTAAATACAAAACAGAAATAGAAAATAGAGAGAGAACGATATTTGAAATTTTATCAAAAAAATAATAAAATATATGGGGAATGCGATGTTGGTTTTAATGAAATATTATACTAAATAACATAGTTTTATTAAATTTAAATCATTTTCATCCTATTCTCTGCGTTTCAGATTCATAATACTTAGCTGTAATGAGTCAATGAGACATACAAAAATGATGCAACTTTAAACACTAGCACTTTAAATGAATTCATCTATAGAAGAAAAAAATTAGATTGTTTAATTGAAAACTTTATTAAACAACATTTAGAAGATAGAAACGAATGTTTTGTAACAAAAAATAAATAAAAGAAACGAATTTACTTTAGGGACGAATCAAAGATTTTAGTAGAACTATTTTTACATTGCATATCATCACATCGTCCCCTCAGGAATCGAACCCAATTCCTTTTTTCAAACTGAAAAATGATGCTTAAATCTTTGCATCAATTATTTAAAAAATATATATTTTTGTTTAATAATCATATTCAATTAATTGCTTGTAAATTATTTCTGGATCCATTTTAAGAAAAAAAAGAAAAATTGATATTACCATATATGTGTTAAAAAAACATTTAAATAAAATTTTACGATGGGCATGGGTGATGTCTGCAAGAGGGGTGTGCTCTTCCCTGAGCTTCCAAATATACATTTAAAGTCCTATGCCCTATAATATTTAAAATTTCTAATATCAATTTTGAAAAAAAATCTTTTTTTAATGTGTATTCACTTTATTTTAAATATCTTCACTAATTTTATATAAAAAATGTATATTAAAAAGTTAAGTTGATTTTTTTTTTCCTCTTAAAAAATTTCGTGTGTACTCCCATATGACAATATATTAATTAAAAATTTAGTTTATTGTTTATACCTAAGTCAAAATATGTAAATAATATAATATTTGTTTCGGATTTTCTGGTTATTTTTATTTTGTATTTATCCGTTTATTTTGAAAGTGGAGCAAGTCTAATTTTCAAAAAATTAAATAATGCTAGTTTTAATCAGACATAAATTATAATATGTCTTCTTTTCATATTTTTTATATCACAGTCAATAGAGTACAATATCCTCATGAATTCGTCAAAAATAAATACATATATGTATTCAAAAAATGGACTTGTACCATTTACAAAATAAAAGGCTCATATATTATGTTGTTATGAAAATATATACAAGATGCTTGAGCCTAGTAAACACTCAGAGACAAAGCTTGTATTTATTTTGCGATACTTTTATGAAACAATTTCAAGAGTTGACTTGTTTGATAACAGATCCGAGAGATCAAGGCATTTAGTTGAATAACCAAAGTTTGTGAGAGGGGCAGGTATACTATCTTTGAAAACAAAAGCAGTTATGTTAGACGATTTTTACGTCTATCTTTCTAAAGGCCGCTGCACACAGGGCTTGTTTTAATAATTTTTTGTTTGCTTGCTGCTAGCAGATGGCTTCCCAGGACCAAGCCGGAAAATAGAATATGTCCTATCTTTTAAATCAAGCAAGCTAGCCAGAAAGACAGCCAGCAATGACGTCATTTCGATCCCGACAGCCCTCCAAATTGCAAATAGAGAGCAAAAACAGGTAAAGGAAAAAGCCTCGTGTGCAGCGGGCTTGATATTATTATATTATGTATTTACATCTAAGGAAGTTAACAAGTCTAGCTCATCTTAAACAACCTTTTGTGTGATCAGAGGCTTTACCTTGGGTATCGTAATAATTGAATTTTCAAAACAAACAAAATTCTTCTCTTTTTTTTTAAATGTTTATAACGAAGAGATTATAGATGAAGGTCCTTGACCACTGGACTTGTTTGTTTCCTAGTTGCCTAATGGTAATAGCTGTAGTGTTGGGGTGGCATGCGTGAATGAGGATGAAGGGGTTGTTTCCCTTTTGGGCCATTCCCTTTAGCGTACGGCGAAGGTCAACGGATGCCGGAATTGCGAGGACTTTTGCTTTCCTTTGAGCGCTTCCTTTAAACCGATAGACACGAATGCAAAAGGTGCAGTGCATTGGACACCCTCATCGCCATCCCATTTCCAATCCATCCATCTCCATCTTGGTTGGCTCCAAGAGGCCGGGGGTGTGGGGTGGTGATATTGATTATTTGCGGATTTGGGTCGATATTCAGAGACGTGTCAGAGGCCCGGGCTGGAGGCTGCTGGAGAAGCTGGAGGCTGCCATAGGTCAACGCAATCCAACCCCGCCACCGATATCCACTAACACTAGCCATTTCCCCTTCGGTAGTGATTCTACTCTATTTTATCTAGTACTCCTTCTCATCTATTAAATTTTTATATTAGTCTAAGTCCACTACAATTAAAAAAAAAAAAAAAAAATCAAACGAGAAAGCCAGGAAAATACAAAATTACATTTTCAAATGTTGACGTTTAGATTAAGCATTTAATAATCATCAGGACAAAGAATGGTCATTTTTTATTTCGAATATTTTGTTGTCTTGTTACAAATGTCCACAAAAACAGCAAAGCGTCACAGTTCATTATAACTTATAACTAGAGTTCGGATTTTTATGCAGTAAAAACTGTCAAAATATGCAGTTAACAATTCTAAAATATGCAAGTAATATGCAGAATACGTTGAAATATTCAAATATATGCAGTAAAAGATGGCAAAATAATTTTTTTAAAGCACTAAAAAATTAAAATTGAAGACAATATTTGAAGGAGTGATATGAAAAAAATAAAATGATAAAGTAAGCTATGGAGCCAAAGCGTCAAATATGTACTTTTATTTCGTAAAAAATTACACAAAATTCTCATTATATTTAATATATTAAAAAATCTTTAAAGTGAAAGAAATAATAGGTGATCTTGAATAAAATCAACATAATAAATATAATTTTTTCAAAAAATGTGAACGAAAAAATACGGAGGTGGGTGGTAGTTTTATTTAACAGACACGATTGTATTGTATTGCTTTTTTTCTCGAAATATGCAATATTTGATAAAAAATTCTTCAAATATGCAATTTTATGGAAATTCTTCAAATATGTAATTTTATGCAATATTACTCAAATATGCAAAAAATATGCAGTAAAAAATTTAACCAATACACTATCCTAGATGCATGATTCGGATAGATAATTGATTCCCTGCGTCGTATGCGGTGGCAAATAAAATATGCAATTGCATAGGAATCCGGTCCCTACTTATAACTCAATGCTCACAAATAGAATATAATTGTTATTCTAAGGATATTTGCACCAACAACAACAACATAATACTTGTTAATAAAAAATAACCATTATTATTTGTCTTGACAATTAAATACTTAATTGAAACCTTCGCAATAGAAAATTGAATCTTTTCTTTATTTTTTTAACTGATATATACAACATAAAATGTATTTTTGTTTGTATTTTTGAACGAGATGTTTATTTTATAAAACAACCAGAAATAACTTCACTTAGAATTAAATTAAAGAAAAATTGGGTAGACACTGAGGAATCAATTGAGAGATACATAATTAAAATTTGTAATAACGAGAAAACAAGTATAAAACGTTCTGGCTAAACTTTCCCTTTATCATTTATGAAACTTGAAGATATTTTAAAGATAAAGATTACCAAAAATTAATGAAAAATATTTTTTTTTTTTTCAGAAAATTTTAACAAATTTTCGAAAAAAAGACTAATTGATCATTTTTTAATTAAAAGTCATATAGAGTTATTATATTTTCATCAAGCAGAAGGAAGACACGTTTTGATTTAATTTTCATAAATTAAACATTTCTGCCACTCCAAGCAAAATACATATCTTATATAATTTACGTTTTAGATAGTAAACAGATAACCTGATTTTAATATAAAATAAAAATAAAATTGCAAAGCCCCAAGACATTAATTTATTTCCTTAAAAACTGGTGAATCGTATTAGCGCTGTTTCCTATTTTTTTATTTGATTTATCTCGAATCCCTCGCTCTCGCTCTAATCTTCATTTAATTTCGGATTTGATTTTTAAGCCCTAAAGGCCTTTCATCCCATAAATAAATGGGATAAATATTCGATTTTGAAATAACATGCGATCGCTTTTAGTCATTTTTCTTATCATTCTGATATTAAGCTCGAAGATTAACAGTAGTGGATGAAATTAGGAGATCGAAAACCGCCATATCAACCGAGAAATACTAAAGAGAAAAGAGTATGAAATTGTTAAGGAAATAGCAGTTTCATAATGCCAAGGCTACTTGGAAGGGTTTAGCTGTCTTATTAGACAGCCCTGTAATGAACGATCCTGTCATTATAAATGGAACATAAATAACGAAATAATTTAATTATTTACCATGTGCTTATTTTATAATATACTTACTCATTATAGAGCGCCTGAAGTGGAGAGTTCTCTTCAAAGTAAAGTTTTAACAACTTGTTCTTAGGGGGTGGTTTACCTTTGGCTTTTATTGTATGACGATATGCCTTATTTCTTATAATTTACTAAGTTATTTAATAATTAAACAACATTAAACATGATGAAATATACAAATCATATAAGCTACACAACAATCTCGGTATGTTGAAAGCAACTTTTTTATGTGACCACTGAACTTAAGCAACAACTTATAACAGGGTTAGTTCTTTGTTAAATGAATGACAATATGTGTTTTTGTGATTATTTGGTAAAACATTACTTTATAAATATGTAAGGCAGGGGTTCGAACCCTCGATTGGTCCTAGGCGTGTATTTGATTAATATTTTCTCTAAATTTAAAACATTTTTTAAAACATCCCAGATAGCACACTCGCTCTTATTGTTTTAAGATGACTTTAAGATGTCTAGAAGATCTCCTAGTGTCTAGAAAACTTCTTCTAGACCAAGTGTGCTAACAGGGATTCATTCATGAAATTCAACTCTATAGCTAGAGAAATAATATTATTTCTTTACGGGAAAAATTGACGTAAAATTTATATTTTGCGACCATATTATATCATAAATTCATACCCCATAATGGTTAAGCTGCTCACAAATCATAATCCACTAGAAAGCTTCATTTGCGCAAAATTCATGATTTGTAAACATTAAACAACGAATTAAAAAAAACCCTCAATTTCTTTATTGTCTCTTGTCTTCTAGAAACTGGAATTTCCTCCCTGCTAGGGAAGATGGAAAATTTTATGAGTTGCGCGTCTTTTTGCATATGTAAACATTGATTTATGAAGTGAAAGATCAACCCTTTAAATGGCTTGAATGAGATAATTAATAAAAATAATAATTTCAAATCTTCTTCAGGTCTTATTTTTCACTGCACCTCTTTGGATAGGATTGCATAAGCTTATCGTAATTCTCTTGAGTAAGGGTTTCCTTTTAAAAGAACAGTATTGATTTTTTCTCTCTCTCTTTCTATATAAATAAAAATATCTATTTATTTATATACAATATAATTTAAGTTCCGCGGTATATGGGGCGTCTGGATTTGTTGAAATTTTAGTTGAAGAAAAGGCATGATTAATGCGATTTATTGCTCCTGCTGGGGGTAAAACAGGTTTTGGACCCGAGTGGTTGGTGTCCGAGGCGAGGCATCCATCCATCCACATTTGCCGCCTCGCTCTGCTATTTTTTCCGTTTCTCCAAACATCTGTCCTAACAACAGCTGTCGGTTGCTAAGCAACAGACCAGTACAGTCTTGCTAAAAACATTGCCCAACGTTTCCGATTTTCTATCTCCCTCTAACACGTTGTTTCTCTTGATGTTTCCGTCTCTGTTTCTCTTTGCTCATTCGCACATTTTGCACCCTTCTAGCGAGGCGCTTGGCTCATTTGTGTCCATTGCAAGGTCAATATATTTGGCACGGCGAGTAGGTCAATGTTAAGGCTGTTTTGCAATCGATGCATGAATGGGAACCGATCCTCCGATCCTCCGATCTTCCTTCCATTTGACAACGTCGCCCGAGGCCAAACCAACACCTGGACCTTCCAGGCCTTCCTGTCTATGCCACTCACTCGCTCAAGCTATCCCAACAAAATTTCTTCATTTTTATCATTAGTTACCTTTCTTTAGAAAAAAATAAATAAATAAAATGAAAAAATTGATCCGGTAGAATTACAAAAATTCCCTTCTGCGAGGCATTGATTTTTTTTCTTTCTCTTCAAACAAAATAAAAAAAAAAAAAAAAAAAATTCCCAGCCCCGAACAAAATATTTTATTTTCTTCTCTTTTACAGATTCAACAAAATAAAATCAAAAAGTGAAATATTGGAAGCAAAGCTTCTATTGATTCCCTACAAAAAAATCATATTATTGATCTCAAGGAAATAAGTATTTTGATCAGTGTATGTGATTTGTGTTTAAATTTATTAAAAAACAAAACAAAATCGAAATTTTCTTAAAAAAAAACATTTTTTCAGTTATTATTGATCTCAAGAACATAGTCAAAATGTTTAGTGCATTTGTGATTTTTTTATATGTAAATTTATTAAAACAAAATGTAGATAATATTAATAAATCAAAATCTTTCAAATACGAATAACTATCATATTTTAATGAATCGAAAACAATTTCTACAAAAATCTGAATAAAAATTATTCCCATCCTTTTTATTATATACCTATTATACTACCTTTACTATATGTACTATTCAATTGTATGTAAGTGTAAGAAAAATAAATAAATAAACCCAAGAACAATTTTTTGAGAGTATTTAATGTGAATATCTTGAATTCGGATGTGCTGGGTCTCATTCTCATCCCAGGCAATATTTGTCCCTGGCCTTGAAAAAAAGGATTCGTCTTTAGAAAGAGAATTTTCGTAGAGAGAAACCCACCTTTCTCTAATTACTTTTAAAATTATTTACCCTTCAATATTAAAATTGTCAATGGTTTGACGCATTTTTCGCAAGAGGCTAATTGAAAATTAGTTGTATTTTTCACTTAACACTATTTAAGTGGACGGTGTCGATTCATAATATGCTGAAAATTTTTCATCCAGAATTTTTCATCCAGAATTTTCCTAACAGAATGCAATTTGAATGATTTCTTATTTTTGAATGGAATTTTTTATATTTTTTTTTTATAAAAATTTGTTTCTTACAAGAACTATCGTTTTTAAGTATTTTATTTCAGTATATTATTATTTTTTCTAAAATCCAAAAAACGACAAAGAAATTTGATAAAAAAATAATTAAGAGGCATTATATTGGGCCTACGATAAACTACATAAAAATTATTTTTTCTAATTAGTATTTTACAATATAGAAATAAAACAAGAGTTGCAATGAATGTTTTGCTCCAGCCACGTGATAACTCGCGAAATTTAAATCCGCCTAAGGCGCATCGGAAATGATTTTGTATCTTTCAACTTTGCCGGTAATTTAATTTAAAGCCACCCCTCATCCCCACCACCGTGATCATCCCCACCAACCTTTTCCAACCCCCGCCACACGGCGTGCTTGCTTTAGAAAAAAAAAATCGATTTTTCCTTTCGATATTGAGTTAGCCAAAATAAAGTCTGTATCGAAAACATCGGACAAAATGAATTATCAGGAACATTAAGATTCATTCTTTCAACTATTTACAATACTATATAAAATATTATCTTTTACTAGAAATAGTAGTATTTTTGAAAGGTACATGAAAACTATTAATTAATTAGACAAAATGAAATGATCCTCCAGGTAACGCTTTATCAAAATCACATTTTTTAAAATAGTTTTAGTTTGTTCATTTTCTTTTTTCTTTAACTCGGGAATTTGTAATATCCCTCGTTTCGACTCGGCGCCTCCCTTAAATGTAGAAGTTTATCATAAACACAGTGCGACCTTCTGCCGCTAGAGGGCAGCACTTGTCAATGTGCATTCTGCATTGCCATCTTGTGGCGAGTACGCAAACTTTGTTTTTTGTTTTTAATTTGAGGTAGTATATTTGAATTTATGTAGTTTTGTTTGATTGAGTAGTTAGAATAAAAATTAAATTAAATTATAAATCAACTATAATAAAGAAATCATAAAATAATAATCTGAATTAATTTGTTTTCACTTATTAATATTTATTATTTTTATTAAAATTAATCGTATTTTGCCGACAGTAGCAGAATTGTTTAATAAAGAATAAATTAGATAGTGTGTCTTCTGGTTGATGTCTTGCAGTCTCTGATGTAGAATCACAAGACGCACTAATTGATTTACTTCTTATTATTTTTAGTTATTTATAGTTGATTTATATTTTAGTGTAATAGTAGAAAAAGAAAAGTTAGATTTGGAATAATATAAAATTCCTTCCATCTTCAGGTTGCCAAACATAAAAATATTAACTTGAACAATTATATTATGTTTTAAAATAAATTCACCACAACACACAGAAAAAGAAAATTGTTCAATTAAATGAGCTTCACACATAAATACCCTTCCTTTTCTATGAATAAGATAATCCGAATGGTGCCTGGACAACTGATACATTAGCTATTAAATTGAAAAAAGAGATTATTTAATCTATTTATTAATAAATTAAAAAATACAATATGAAATTATCTCTTGAAAATTAAATCGGAAAGATTGAACTAATTATTGCATGTGTTCTTGAGTGTCGCCTTACCCTCCCACGAACCCTCAAATCCTGATGATTAATTGTTTTATTCCACAAGAGTAAAGATCTGATAAGTCAGGCTATAACGTCTTATTTCTATTTATGTATTTACGGAGATGCGCGAAAGTTAAGGGTTTCCAAAAATGTTAAGGAGACAATATCCGATTTAATTTTCAAGAAATATATTTGAAAGCTTTAATAATTGTCTTATTTTAATCTATTGATTTTAATGAATTAGAATCATTTTGTGTATTTTAAATTCTATTATTTATAGATTAAAAATTCACAGTTTATTGGACAAAGTTTTTTTATTGAAGCTCTTCTTCAATTTTTGTACAAAGTTTCGTCTCTCTCGAGACTTTTCAAGTACTCAATTGGTTAGAACAACATTGGTTGAAATAAAGATAAAAATAACTGAGACATAGTAGGAATTTTTCTTTATTTCAACCAATGTTGTTCTAACCAATTGTTACTTGAAAACGTCTCGAGAGAGAAAAAACGTTGTACAAAAATTGAAAAACTCAATAAAAACTTTTGTCCAATAAACTATTGAATTTTATTCTATAATTATAATGGACATTAAACAACATAATCTATTATTTATGATCTTCTAAAATATATCAGTCAAACTCAGCGCCAACTTATTCATCCAAACCATTTAAAAAATGAAGCTTCAATAAAAAAACTTTGTCCAATAAACTGTGAATTTTTAATCTACTAATTATAATGGACATTAATCAACATAATCTATTATTTATGATCTTCTAAAATATATCAGTCGACTCAGCGCCAACTTATTCATCCAAACCATTTAAAAAATGAATTAATCATAATTTTTTCACTTTCTTATTAACAAAATACTCAAAAGACAAAAAAAGCCAGCTATCTCAATAATTTTTAAAATGAAATTAATTAAAACAAGTTTTTAAAGAAAATTCTATTAAAAAATTTATTAAATAATATACGTAAAAACAGGCAAATAAAAATAAAATTCACATATCAAATGTTCTGTATTTTTCTAACTGTAATTCAAATCAATTTTAATTTTTTTTATTAAAAGTACACTGAATTACTTTTATCAATTTTTAAACAATTTTCTATCAAAGGGTTGGGGTTTCTAATTAACCGAGTGGGTAGCATCAATGCTTGTGAGTTCAAGCCTCGTTCTCGGCAGTGATTTAACCGACTATAATCCAGTTCCAGTACTAACAGTTCTAAAACATAAATAATTATTTTGATTACTTATGTCTATCGATTAAATTATAAAATTTGTTATCGGGAAATAAAGACTATATTTTTTATGCAGATAATTTATATTTTATTGCCAACGTTTCATCAACTTTGTTGACTTCTTCAGGGCTCAAATAGTTATCTTCCCTGTATATTTGTCATTTTTATAATTATTCTTTTTTAATAGTAAGTTAAAAAAAAAAATTCAATCTGATTGAAGTTAATGACTTGCCTAGTTATGCTTACTAAGAAATAATAATTATAAAAATGACAATAATGCAGGGAAGATAACTATTTAAGCCCTGAAGAAGTCAACAAGGTTGACAAAATGTTGGCAATAAAAAATAAATTATCTGCATAAAAAATATAGTCCTTATTTCCCGATAACAACTTTAATAACATAAATAATGTAATATATAATGTTACATAGAATTTGGACTCTAAGACCTATTACGCACTGTCGACTGGTCGCCGGCGACTGTGACTTTCTATAGTTTAAATGAGTGGTTACGCACTTGATTGCCGGTCGCGCCGTGCTTAAACACTCATTTAAACTATAGAAAGTCACAGTCGCCGGCGACCAAGTCGCTGGCGACCAGTCGTCAGTGCGTAATAGGTCTAATATCCGAGGCCAAAAAAAAGATTCCAAATTCAAAGGAGGTAGGCTCATCCGAAGCGATTTTGAAGACTCATATTAAGAGACCAGGGTGTCAAAATAAAATTTACAAGGTAATTTTAATAGGAGTAGCTAAAATTTTCTTAAATAATTGTTTTAATTTATATTATTTTAAAAATATCGAGTATCCAGGTTTTTAACTATTTGAGTTTATTTTCAACACTACGATACATAAAATCAAAATACTAGATTTCATGTGAAAATTTTCAATTTCTACGAATTCACCCTTTTAGACTACTTGTTGAAAGAGCTCTTAAATTGTCACTTCATGTTTAAATGGACTTAATTCGTCTTCATTGAGTCTGACGTTGATATCTGGGCTAGTTGTCTAGTAGTTTGGAAGGTAGGGTAGATGAGTAGGTTGTTGTCTGTGTTGATGTGGAGTTGTTGGCAACCTGAGGCTGGCTGGTAGCTCGGTAGGTCGATTGTCAGCTGACGTGTCTCCTGTCCGTTAGCAATTGTACGCTGCCAACGGCGAGCTTCTCTACCCCCGAGGCGAGGGTCGCCGAGGACGCGGCGGCGGAAAGGCGCGTTCTTCTGCGGCCAACACCGCCCACTCGACAACGGTACGTAAGGGCAAAACGGACCCTACACTCTCTCTCTCTTCCTCTCTATAAATCTCTCTCTTTCTCTATCTCTCTTTCTGACTATTTCTATAAATTAGATAGTCGATACTTTTTGATGCTTCTTCACTTCTTTCTTCTTCTTCTTTTGTTAGTACTACTTCTAGTACAAATAGAGGTTTTTCGTTAAGTCTTCCATGAAATCATGGTTTGTTTTTGTTGTCTTAGTTCTTTCGCTAACCTGATCCCTTCGGATTTGGTTGTGTTTGAAATTAAAAGTTTTATTCTATAAGAATATTATTAAACAATACCTAGGTTCACAATAACATGGCGTGAATCGACGTAAAAAGTGGCAAGCACTTTTTGTATTTTTCGCATAAGTCAAATAGTTTATTAAATAATTCTGACTGTTAATTCTACATATCTAGAAAAATCTAGAAATTATTTTATTAATTTCGAAAAATGAGAAAATGAAAAAAAAAAACGACTTCAAAAATATTAAATGCAACAAATAAAATAATAAGAACTCAACAATCAAATAAAATGCACTGGGGGGTATAAAATAATTATCTAATTTAGTTAGAACTAAACGACGAAATTTTTACATGAA
The DNA here is from genome assembly GCA_024734495.1 of Forficula auricularia. Classification (NCBI taxonomy): domain Eukaryota; kingdom Metazoa; phylum Arthropoda; class Insecta; order Dermaptera; family Forficulidae; genus Forficula; species Forficula auricularia. The sequence continues at coordinate 7,888,394 of JALMQS010000075.1, forward strand.
ATCACTTTTTGAAGTCGGTGCTAAACATATACATTTTATGAATTGCACTTACTTAGTAAGTTTGGCGGGTAATGAAGACAACATCGCCTATACTCGCTTATATAGTTTGTTTAGGACCGACTTCAAAAAGTGATGTAAAAATTTCGTCGTTTAGTTGTAACTAAATTAAATAATTATTTTATACCTTTTAGTGCATTTTATTTTATTTTTGAGTTCTTATTTATTTATTTATTTATTGCATTTAATTTTTTTGAAGATGTTTTTTTTCTAAAAATTATTTTTATTTTTCTCTTTTTAGTGATCTTGATAATAGTGAAACAGATAATAACTTAAATGTATCTCGTAATAGAAAGATTCGTGCGAATGAATCAGAAAATGATAATAAAATTCAATTCATAAATGGAGGAATTCTCTCGAAACGTTAGTGGGTTTTAAATGAACATTTTAAGATTGTTTTTTAAAAAAGATTTTTTTTATTATAATTTCGATTATTTACTCATATGTATTGGAGATTTCCGCTATTTTGTCATTGATTATATCATCAGAACTTGACCAAATTAATATGGCACCAATCGGAAACTATACTGAGCCCAATGCAAAAAAAATCATCAAAATTGGTTCACAATTGGCAAAGAAATCGAGTAACATAGACTTACAAAAAAATTCAGTCGAATTGCTCACCTCCTCCTCTTTTGAAGTCGGTTAAAAATGAGCAATCAACAGGATTTGAACCTGCGATCTGTAGGATTAACTGTCAGAATTATGTAATATATTATCTGATTTGCTCGGTTGATCTACTTGAAAATAAAAATTAAAAACAAAATCAAAAACTATCGTTCGAAAAAGTAAGTTAACTATCTATCTATATATGTATAATACCAATAATATATATTGTGAACGTACGTATACATATGGCGTAGTTAGGAAGTTTTCCTAGTGGGCCAGCTGATTAGTCCCCACAAGGTTTCAATTTCGGTAATCCGATTAGAGATCAACTAACTTTTTAGTAGAATTAACAAATTTTGGAAGTAACAAAATAATTAAATGAGAAAGATATTACATAAATCAGGGCTGTCCAACTCGTGGCCCAATATAAAGTCATAAAATGCCTTAAAACATTGCGATTTATATGTAGATACTGGAAAACACACAACAATTTGGCCTGATAATTTTTTTTTCTAAAATAAGAAATCTGAAAATCTAATGTGAAGTTTTCGAAAAAAAAGTGCTAATTTTAAATTTTGAATCTGGAACTAGATTTCAAATTTCCGAAAAAATAATCATCATTTTGGTCTATTTTTGACTCCATTTTCATTAGAAATAAATTTTCTACTTGCAAACGTTTTGATTGAATTCTCTAGAACAACAATTATATACCGATATGCAAGAACAATTGAAAATTGTCTCTTTATTAGAATTTTATATCTAGCCAGGAAAAAATATAAACAAATCCTATTACATAATATCACTTTTTGTAAGTATGTAGATATGTATTTACATATACGAGAAGCTATTTTCAAGTATAAAATTTACGAAAAGTAAAATTAGAAGCTCATAATGAGCTAAGAAATTAATAAAGTTCTTATTTCTGCATTATTAACTATCTTTTTTTGAATAACAAATTTCAATAGAATTATAATATTTTATCCGTGGTCCCAGACAATTTTTTTTCTTCAAATGTGGTCCGTGTAAGCCAAAAGATTTTTTTTTTTAATGCAATCGAATGCAAGAAGGGGTGCACCAGTAAAGATGCAGCCCCTATGGATCTCTAAAGACCCTTGCATTACCGAAGAGAAGGGAAAGTTGATTAAGTGAGAGGGTGTAGACAGACGTAGGTGTCTATGCATTCGGGTTTTGAAGGTTTGAAGATTATAAGTGCTGGGAAAGATGGAGGCTGGGAGAGAGTTCCAGTTCCTTGAAGTCATGGGGATATATGTATTGGCGAATGAATTGGTCCGGCACTTTTCTAATTTGACCGCGAAAGAGTGTTGGGAGTCGGCAAAACGCGTGCTACGTGCAAAGCATGCTTTGGGGGGAATTATTGATTTTATCTCATCAGAGCACCTACCGTGATAGTATCTATAGAAAAGGGAAAGGGCAGAGACATTTCTTCGATGGGCTAGCGAGTCGAGGGAGTCGGTGAGGGTAGAATCGTCAATTAGCCTGACGGCTCGTTTCTGAATTGCATCCAGGGTAGCAAAAGAATATTTTGAGGCTCCTCTCCATAGAAGAGAGCCGTATTCGAGACAGGGGCGGATTTGGGTCTTGTAGATGGTGAGAAGATGTAGGGGCTTGTAAAATCGTTTGGACCTAAATAAGTAGCCAATCTTCCTTGCTGCAGATCTCGGCACAGAGGAGATGTGTTCATTCCAAGACAGGTCAGATGCGACAGAGATGCCCAACATGGATAGGCTGTCACACATTTTCAGGGTATCGAAGTGAATATCAGGGAAATTTTTATTTTCGTGCCTAGAAATTAGGTTAGAGACCCCTGGATTAAAAACTGCAAATCTAAAGATTTCAAAGTCAAACTGTGACAGATTTTGATTGTTTTTTTTTTTTTTTTTGAAATTTGCATTTGAAGCTGTTAATCTTGGGGGCGTGTTTGGTCTAAAATCAAATCATAAATTAAAAAAATATTTTAAAACTTTTCGTAAAGAATAGAAAAAACTCCCCTGAGATGTCCATGGTTTCCACTATTTCATTGAAAGGCTAGAAGGCGTTAGTTGAGAATCTAAGAAAAAGAGATAGACAGGTGGACGAACTCATTGGCAGAAATAAATTGTAAAGATCGCTGAATCGAGCCAAAGTCAATTGAAATTAATCGGATTAATTTCGATAAACATGACCTCTAAGCTGCTCTTGTGGTCACAATTACAACGATCATTCACTTGGTGGACAACACACAATCATGAATGCATTAGATATGATTTATTATTAATACCCAATAAACTAGTTCATAGTCCGAGGATTAATGCCCTCTAAAATTAACTAGATTGAATTATCACATCATTTATTAGAGTAGATAACTCGTTTGGGATAGCGAGAGTGGATCAGTAGCTGATGATTTTTCCTCACTACTTGATGATAGTAATTTATTAAACGGGACTAATGATCAATATCAAACGTTGTCGATGGGATCATTTGTTATTAATGATGATTCGCTGATCTGTCGCTGTTATTAAATATTCCACGGGCTACTAACTACTACAAGTCCAAATGCCATGGATCAGCGCCTGCGAGAGGTTAAGTATGCAACCAAACCGACCGAAAGGGCAAATGGCTGACGAGCCAAAGGCGATTGCTCTATGGGGCAAAACCGTCCGTCTCGTCCCTCGGACTCGAATTTATCATTCAAACAGACCTAGCTACTCAATTCAAGACAAAGAAATAGACCCTAATTAAAAAAAATATTCAGAATAAATAGGAAAGCAAAATTAAAATTTATAAAAATATTTTAACCAGCATAGCTGCTGATTTCTTTAATTCATAATATATAAGAGTGTATCTTCTGCTTAATAAAAAAAAATTATATATTTTTAAATTCTCAAAGGTTTTTATAACAATGATGAAATAAATTATTTTTCATTTATATTAGTTCAGCTTGAAGAATGATATGACTGAACTTTTTTTATAATTAATTGAACCCTCATAAACTAAAGACGTTAATTATTACTGAAGATAATCAACTGGTGGTGACCAAAACTGTACAAAGAATTAATAAAAATAAAAATTGATTTATTTAAATTGTTAGATCAATTTTAATTATATTGTGTCGGATTAACGAAAAAAAATACACAGCTACTAATGGTGTAGAAGAATAATCAGAAAATAATTTATTATATTTACTGAATTACTTGTATTGTTACTGAAAGAAGAAAATAAAATTATGGTAGAATTCTATTCATGAGAATCAAAGAGAAGGTAAGGCTTTAAAAACTATAAAATCAAACAAGTGGAATGAAACATTAGTAGAAATACCTCCTGGCAACATTTTGACATTTATAAGTTTCCTAAAGTTCGGTTGGTAGATGATAAAAATCAAGCTTATAGAAAGTTTCTTTACCAAATTTTTTTTTAGTTTTATTGCCAAGAACTTCTTAGTTTAGTTTTTGGGCTTACTAGCTGGATTAGTAAAAAAAATAATGGTATGGTTATATGGAGAACTGTTGAAGTTCTGTAACTGAGGAACTGAAATTTGACACAAACTTTTATATTTCTAAGCAGTAACTACATATTTGTCAAATCTTAGCTTTCTAGATGAAACAGTTGACGGACTCACCTTACAAAGGTTGATTTCGCCCTATGCTAAACTTCGTTCCTGTGGCATAAAGAACTCTCTTTCTTTTATATATAATGGATTGATGCAAAATGATTATCTACAAAAATGATCCAACCTCTGTATCCAGGGCGGGCCCTTACATCGTGAAAACGATTTCAGGGATTGGAATTTCGGATCCGGGTCTTGAAAGGCTAAAGGTTATATGTTGCTGAAAAGACGGATGCGGGAAGAAAGTTCCATTCTCACTTTCTGCTCTTTAATTAATTTACTTCTTTCTACCTACTGTTTGTACACAACTTATCTTTTGGTAAAATAATTATTTGAACAAAGGGACTAATAAAATTACAAGACAAATATGATGACAAAAAGTTATGTTCATAAAGAATAATTGCAAATATCTTCATTATCTTCTTAAGTCTTAAAAAAGTTTAGTTTCTTCCTAGTATATTGCAGAACTATTAAAAAAATTGGATTCTTTAAGAAGGTTCGGGACGGCTTATCTATCTGGTTGATCTTGGAAAAAAAACTTTTGTAATTCTGCAAAGTGACAACTTCTGCCTACTAAATTTTTTAATAAAAATAATGAGGTTAATTTGAATAAAAATCTTTGTTTTGATAATATTAATAAAACGAATATTAAGATATTTTTTTTCTCATTATAAAAACATTTATTTAACACAAAAACGGTTTCAAGAAATAGAGTTGAAATTCTACACTAGTGCTTTTGTTATATTCTGTTGGCTGCAAATAACTTTTTTTTTCTTTTTTTTTTTTTTTACATATATGAATAACTAATTAACTAGAATCTAATGAAAAATGTATCATTCGATTCATAAAAGTTGAATTATTGATCTGTATAAATTTGTTGAAAATGGTATAATTTGTATAGAAGTTGTAGCCCTTTTAATAGCTCGGTTCATTTACTTCCATGTTAAAAGGACAATTTTTAATAATTTATTTCTCGGTAATGGGACAGACGATCAACTTCAAATTTCGGGAATAAATACTTAATTCAACAATGATTCGATGATAAAAATTTGAGAATTTTCTTATAAAAATGATAAACAGTCACGAACCCCCTTAAACTAATATTATGGAATGCTATTTCAGAAAACTTAAATTAGGTCCAATATGTAATGTCTCTAAATTCTATTAATTGTCATAAACAAAAATCGAATCTTGTATAAATTTGCTGCCTCGCCCTCTTCAATCTTTCTTTCATTGATTTATCAATTTCATTTTGTATTTACTAAAATATTTCTTTAAAAATTGAAAGTTTTGAAATAGTTTTCAAGTTTTTTTTTTAATTTTATTTCTATACCCGTAGAAAGTTTATCTAGGTCAACATACTCCCCATTGAAATATATAATTTAAATGGAAAATCCCCTCCCCCCTCCCTCCCACACCTCCAGAGTTATGAGTGATTTAAATCGTCGTTTGACAATGGAAAGTGATCGTGATCTCCGGAAATGGAGAATAAAAAAGATTGGATTGGTTGAGAAGTGGATAGCAAATTGAGTTTAGGAAAGGACGATCTGCATCGGAGGTGCACCGCGTTGCCGCTGCTGCTGCGGCGGCGACGACGACCCTTAAGGGGTGAGGTTAGAGGGTAAGGGGTGCCCTCAACCCGACCCCTTGGGGCTCAGAAAGCTCAGATCAATACGAGAACCCACACACCTGTACCACCGAGAAGAGAATTTGCCCCGGGAGGTTGGGCATCTCGCTGTTCACAAACTCCAACTGCCGTTTCGTTTGGTCATCCTCACCAGGATAATACCCATGAATAGATAACTAATCTTTGGCATGCCAATTACCAGCACCGTATTTTATTGAATTTAGGCTTTGGATCTTGTGTAATTTATAATTCGTAATTTATGTTTCATATTTTTACTTTACCTAGGATGATGAGAAATCGTAATCGTGTAGAATTAAAAATGTTTTTTTTTCTTTCTTTTTTACAAAACAACTAAAAAAACTATTTTATTAATTAAAAAATTTGAGATAAATACATCATTATAAAAAGTTTATATAGCGGAAATCATTTTTTTTTAAGCTATTAATTTATTTATGGGGGGTCGGGTAGGCTATAGGCTAGCGTGTCAGCCTGCCAACCAAGTGGACCCGGGTTCGAATCCGACTCGAGGCATCCGGCTAATACCTAACCCCGGGGTAGAGACACATTTGAAAAGAAAAATTAGTATCGTAAATTGGCCGAAAAGCAAAAAAAAAAATATTCATTATTTTGTCATTTTGCCGTTGTACGTATTGTCGATTTGTAGGTAAAATTCACTAAGTACCGAAATCAAAATTTTACAGTACAAGCAAATCAATACATTTTTGTAATTAAAATTCAGGGACATATTATAATAAAGATTTTTTTAATGTATATAAATATACGCTTTGTTTTAATAACATGTTTGGGTTAATTGTAATTAATTTTATTTATTTTCTTCGAAATACGGACTGGTAAGCAAAATAAGTAGGCTATAATGAAAGGCAGTCCATAAATTATTAAAATTTTATTAAATTTCCGACGTTTCGGAGACTTTTTTCTCTTCTTCTTCAGCGTATTGAATAGTTATTGATGGGTGAGTATAACTCGGTTCCCATTTGTTGTCTCTCCTTTCAGTGATAGCAACAAAATTACGATATTTTCCAACATTATATCATAAGTTAACTAAATACACTTATAATATAATGTTGGAAAATATTGTAATTTTGTTGCTATCACTGAAAGGAGAGACAAATGGGAACCGAGCTATATTATATACTATACACCCATCAATAACTATTCAATACCCTGAAGAAGGAGAGAAAAAAGTCTCCGAAACGTCGGAAATTTAATAAAATATAAATAATTTATGGACTGCCTTTCAATATAACCTAGTTAATTGTAATTTTGAATTTTAATAGTTTTACCACCGAAAAAATAAAATTTGAAAATTTGCACTTAATGACTTTTACATGCAAACCGAAGGTTTGTTTGTTTGGGATTGCATGTGTGTTCAAACATTGTGTCAACTTTACCTAAAAAACTGATAAGAAATTACATATTTCGTTAAATTGAGATTAAGAACTGTTTTGGAAAAATTTCACCCGGAAACTCTTCCGCCTCGTTCTTTACTGAACATTGTCTCGGCCGCCATTTTACGTGACGCGAATTATTTCCAATCTATATAGCTAATTGTATTATTTATCCTCGAACAAATTAGTTCCTTTCCTACCCTCCGGTGTTCACTTCCTACTTCCTTGAACGTTGAATGCATAAAATACGAACGTATAATTGAATTGGCACTAAAATTTTAAATTTCGTATGCGAAGGCTGATGCTTTTTAGGGGTAGGCCGCCACTTGTTCGTTATCTTTGTCTCCATCAGTTCTCCTTATCAGTTCACTTTTTTCCCATTTCAGTGCTTAACAAAATGCATATGAATCGATTTTTTTTTGTCGAAATTTTAGAGATAAAATACCTGGGCTCGGTATTCTCTCAATTTTTCCAATATTTAGGTCTAAAATATTTTTTTTTTACTCGATAGAAAGTATTAAATAAAGCTGCTCATTTCCATCCAGTGGAAGGTAATAACTTTTTCCTCCCCTAGTTTTTCTATTAATAATAATTATAATAATTTATTCATTGTATAAATGCAAAAAATACAATGGTACGCATACAATAAAATACACCACAATTTCTTACAAAGCATATTGGTATTAAAAAGAAAATAAATGACATTCATGCCAGCTCTCTAAGGACCCTTGTGCAGGGGAGGACTGAATTTGTGGGGCCCTGGGCTAATACTACTTGGGGACCTACCTAATTAATCATGCTAATTGCTATTTTATCAAAAAACTGTTTTCTATAATGATGTATACGGAATAGGAAAAAAATTAGGATAAAAAAATATTTTATTTATTTAATATGACAGAATACAAATAAATATTTAGTTTTTTGATTCTCTGCTTCAGTTGGTAAAATGAGGAAAATCAATTTGTTGGAACTTTTGTAGGGGCCTAGCTAAAAAATTTCTATTAATAAGCAGAACTTTTGAGTCTAGTTTTAGCATTTTACTGTGCGGTGATAAAAAAAAAAAAAAAAAAAAAAAATACAAAATTTACAGACAATCCGAATTTCAAAAAAGTTTGAATTTATTAAAAGTATTCAAATATTGTGTTGAAAAACTTATATGTTACTAAAATAAATCTTAATCTATTAGTGAAGTTTTGGAAGAAAATTTTTTCTTAACTTCCCTCACCATAGGATTCAAAAGTCATGCCTGTTTTGCATTCTTTTGCATGCATATAGAAATCATAGCTAGTGTAATTCGATAGAGTAAATAATATTTGTAGCTAATTTGGTGTTCCAATGAACGGGTCGAGTGATAGAAATGAACAATTGGCTTGTGGCTCGAAGGCTTGATAGGGGTTGGGAGACAAAGGGCCCAAGAGGAGTGCATCTCTGTGTGTTCCGGATCCCACACCCCCTCTCGTTCAGGTTTACGAGAGTCGTCGATGGCATAAATCCCGAGGGAACCAACTGAAAAGGAAGGAAGGAAGGAACGAGGAGTTCCGCCCCCATTTAGCTCTTCAGCCAAAGAAACAGCCAGGCTGGCCGGCCGGCCGGCGGCTAGCTGTCTCGTGAAATATCACCCGAGAGATATCCAGACAAACACCCGCAACAACAACAACAACACGACCTATTTACCCATTTCCGCAAATAAACACCCTTCCTCCGATTGCTCTTTCCAATGGCAGCCAGACATCAAAGGAAAGCAAAGAATTAGAAACGGGGGAATTTCTTTTAATGGATGCGTACAGGCGGCAACAATTCTACCCTTTCAAAATAATTAATACTTAGTACAAATAAAGTAAAAAGGTGCATTTCATTCAAACGGAATACAATAAAAGTGAAAAACGTTCGTTTGTTTTTACATATTTAAGGTAGTTATTTCACAAATGCAAAAATTCAAGAAGTCTTCGAAACTTGGAATATAAGTCATTAAAAGCACAATAAACACACTGTTAAAATTTGAAGACGATTTACCACACCACACAAGAAATAATTGCAATTAAAAATGAAATTTTTTACATATGGTAGATTGGGAAAGGGTGGGAAAATGATCATTATTTTATTTTTTTTCATTGAAGGACTTTCACCATCTTGATGAAAAACTAATATTTGTTAGAATAATATATTCGGAGTAACTTAAAAAAAAAATAGAAATTATTTACTACGTAGTTTTGATAAAAAAACATATTTGGGCGATTATTTTGGAGGGGATATAAGATCAATGGCTTGAAAACGTTCCATTCATAAAAAGAATATAGTAGTGTAAAAAGTACAGTCACGTTAAAAAACATAACCTAAAATTTTAGCAACGTTCATATTTATAGTGGTTACGAGTATAAAACTTTTTATGTGGATTGTCGCGAAAGAACCTCCTTAAAATAAGTGATGTGACCATCTTTTTTTTTATGCAATCGATTGCAAAAAGGGGCTTACCAGGAAAATGCGGCTCCTATGAATCTCGAAATATCCCTGCATTACCAAAGAGAAGGAGGAATAGTTCGAGGGAAAGGGTAGAGGAGTAGGTGTTTGGGCACCCGGGTTTTGAAGGATATAAGTGTCGGGAAAGACGGAGGCCGGGAGAGAATTCCCGTTAGCGTGGACATATTGGAGGAGTAGCTGTGGATTAGTTGAGATGAGAAGCAGATATAGAAAAATAGACAATGAAAGCCGGAAACTCAAGCTAAAAATTAAATAAGAATTCAATATTAGGGAGTTCTTGAGACTTGACCACTGATAAATCTCATGACGTTGGCCTCGGGGCGGGCTCGGTCAGGGTCGAGGCCATCACACTCTCATGGAAAGGAGTGTGGTGGCATAAAGCGGTGGAGTACCTCATCGCCCTGGGTATATCCCAAAAAACAATAAATGGTTTAACATATAGGCCGATGAGGGGATCTCTCCTTAATTTTTACACTTTCGGCAGAAAAACATATAGAGCGGGTGGCATAAAATTATTTTATTGTAAATACTGAAAAAAAATGAAATGTGAGTCAGGATTAATCCTGGCTCTCTCAGCCACCCGTTCTGAATCTGAATTTATTTGTTCTGAAGTGAAAGTGTTGCTTATAAACAAATTTATGTATCTATCTTTTATCTTTGTAAGAGGCCCCCTGCTCCTCGAAGGCCCAAAAAACAAAATTAAAAAAAAATAATAATAAACCCCCCCTATGGAAATTTGAGGAAACTATATATTGCATTTATAGTTTCCCCCTAAGACTTTAAAAAATAGCTTTGCAAAATTTGATTCAGATTAGAAAAAGAGTTCAAATTTTTAACCTCCCCCCATAATTTTTGATCCGATTTTAACTAAAATCTAATCAACTCTAAATCTAAATGTAAAATATCTGCATGCCCTTTTATAATACTGATTTTATATTAGTATTTACTACATTTACTTACAAAAAAATATAAAATTGTTTTCCACAGTCTCCTAATTTTACTACCAAAATATTCTAGATAAAATATCTAAATTTAAAATTTTATTTTGATACCTTCGGCGGTTTTTGAGCTAGTGTACACTAAATTTATCAACACGCCATCATGAACAGAACTATTGTTGTCCTTAACTCCCTGAAAAGTAAAAAATAATCCGTTCCACAGGAGGGCAGAGGTATAGTTTGCCCCTCTCCTGGAGTTTTCCGGAGGGGGTAGGGCAATTTACCCTTACCTCTCCCTGTTCCTACCCAAATAAAAATAACTAAATAAATCTGAAACTGTGTTACTTATGTTTAGTATTTAAGGGTATGAAAAGTCAGTGTTTTAAAAAATAACATTTACTTTTAGTCTTTTCAAATGAAATTTTCTAAATTTTTTTAAATTTTTAGTATTGACCCTTTTTGATTAGAAGTTTTTCTCTTTCAATGTTCCTGTTAATTTTTTTTCTTTTACAAATGTTGATCTCGCAGTGTGTGTATCAATTTATTTTTTGGGCTCTTTTGAGTCAACATGATTCCTCCCTCCTCACTGATTGACTCGTCTTTTTATTGGATCATTTTCGTTCAGTGATTCGGGATGAAATATTATCTTCCAATTTTATTTTATAAAAGAAAAATATTGTCTAATTCATAAAGATACCTATATATATATATATATATATATATATATAGAAATTGAGAATGTAATAAAAATAAATTGGTATTTTTTTCATTCAGGAAATTCCAATAAATTGAAATAATAGAAAAAATTGTTTCCTGAAGAAGGCCGGGCGAATATTTCCTCGATTCATTAGATTGGAATTTGTTGATATGAAATGTTGCGTTGCCCCAAGGGACCTCTTGAGCTTGATAATTCATTATGCATTTCAACTGGAAATAAGAATTGAATTTCGATCTCACTCTGGCGAAAAAGAATCCTTCCATTGATAATGATTTTTGATTTTTAATGAATCGACTCATCTATTCTGTTATAATAAATTTTTCATTTAATGCAAGATGAAAAGAAAATTCTTGCGTTATTAAAAAATTCTTTTAGGATTCTGGCATCGTTTTTTTTTTTTTTTTTGCTATAAAAGGAATAGATGATATTTCATTGGGGGAGATGTGTATGTGTCTGTATGTGTGATTAACAACGCAATAGAGAAAAATTTCCGAATCTTTTATGCATTATTCATCCACGTCTTCGAAGTTTTGATTGATTCATTTTTATTTTGTTTTTTGGTTATTGCTTTACTTTCTAAACTTTCTGTGAATTATAATATGTATATATATATTAGAATAAAAAGAATTGTTTTTGTTCTGGCATAACTCAGCAAGTTTAATTTGTTTTCGACTATCCGGATCCAAAAAACTGTTTTTAGGAGTAGCTTCAAATATGCTATGTGAATTAATAAATAAGCTGATTCTCATCAATGAACGGGAATCTATTACGCCTCCAGTCTACCTCTTGGAATTAGTTGTCAAGAACTTGAAAAAACGCTCCAGATTTAAGTGTGCATTCTGATGACAATATCTCAAAGTCTAATCTATATGGTTTCAACCGAAACTACTCTTTGGATGTAATAATTCTAGGACTAAAATACAAGAATTTTTTTTTGATCTTATCTATCTATCTATACTTATATAAAAAGCGCTTAAACGAGCATGTGTTACTACGTGGAGTTAGCAACGATTAGACATATGGGTCTAAATTCAAAACTTTTATTTTTTTTTAATATTTTCATAGATAAATTTTAAATAAAATATAATAAATAATGTCTGAAACGTGGAGAAAAATTATTTTCAACCATCATTTTTTTTCTGTCTCTGTGTCTTGATTCAGATGCTCACTTAAGAACAAAAGTCCTTCTTGTGGTAAAATATTTCTATTTTCAATGCGGAGAGCTGATTAGATTTTGGGCTTTCTAGTTTTAAAACTTGTGATTCAAAAATGCAGAAAACTTCATTTTTTGAATGATTTTATTGAGATTTTAAGGCGGTGTTATAATATAGGCATAAATGAACAATTTCTTTTATATAGTGGGTTGAAGGAGCTATATCAGCCAAAGTAGGGATGCACCGGGTACAATAAAATATATAAAACGTTTCGGTCTAAATTTTATTGGGCCATCTTGAGTTATTTTGGCTCCTTCAACTCACTGAAAATCATCACAGCCACGATATTCAATAACATTTATTTTATATTTAAGTTTATTATTAATTACTTATAAGAACGTCTATAGCGTAAATAAGTTTGTACTTTTTTTATTGTTAAATAAATGTGTGGATATGCGATTCTTTCATTAGAATCTGATCGAGGAAAATGTTTAAAAATGGCACTGATTGAATGATATCTCTTCCTTTAGAGCTAAGGCATTGCAAGAATGTCGAATACATGTCCAGATCTGTTTTAGATCAGTAGTGATTGATTTCTTAATTCCTATTATTCTAGGAACGGCTTTATGACTCTAGGTAAGAAAATATTAAATCGAAATGAATATCAGATTTATAAATTTATCAATTACAATTGCTAATCACAGATATTGGAAATGGCTTACTGAGTCTTGAAAAAGTTTATTTTTCTCCAATTCTTAATTTTATCCAGAAAAAAAAGAAGATTTTAGACCTCCCCGAAAACAAATTCCTGGGTAAGTGTAAAAACTACAATCTGAATTTTTCGACTCTTTCCCATGCCAACTCTTTCATTTCACTTTTAAAATGTTAATATACATGATTTTTCAATTCAAAAAAGTTTAATTTTATTTTTTTCATTTTAAAAATTGAGCTACGAAAATTGAGTTTCTTGTAAACATTGAATATGGAATGGAGAAATGGTGTGCATTGGATGTGCGTGTAGAGAGAGGAGGGATCGATGATGGAACAACCCCCGTCCTCGAAACCTTTTCAGATCCCCCGCGCACCCCCTTCGCCATCCGCCTTTGCGACTTGTCAGCTCTTGAACGCCTAGTTGGGTCACTTGGCGAAAAGGCAAGCATAAAAAGACACAAACAAAAAAATAAAAAAAAAACTCAATCGCCTCCATTCAGATCAACTGAGATCCACTTCAAGTGAGATCCCAAAAAAAATCTCTACGATCGCTTGCCTTTTTTTTTTTTTTTTTTTTTTTTTTTTTTTAATAGGTATAAAAACATATATCAGTGGCATGCGGTCCATGGATGTTGTGGATGCTGCGCATCCCTAGAATTTCAAACATTTATATTATTTTCATAAATATATATAACTCGACTTCAAAATTTCATCAGGATCTTTAAATTTTCAAATTATTATCCGTTATTTCAAATATTTCTATAAAAAAACATTTTTGGTTTTGAAAAATATGTTGGTTCTCGAAATAAAATAAAATTGTTGCATAGTTTCAATGGGCAATTAAAATGAATGATTTTTCAGAATAGGGTGCTCACCCCCGAAATATATCGAATTCAAAACTCAATTTTGTTTTATTTCTTTTTTGTGAAACCTACCTCGCATCTTGCTCATGTTTTATTGTTATGCTGATAGAAGGTTTGATCTCCCTGCCTAGTAGATATACCTTCCAGTTCAAGCATGTCAAAGACGAGTCCAGACGAGTTTTAATCGAATAAAAATTGTTCTCGCTGAGACACTATTAAAATAGTAATAATACAAAAAAGGAATAAATAGAGATGATTCGAGAATCTTTGGAATAATCCATTTCTAACAACTCTCAATATATAATATAATATAGGAAATCTAAGAGTGCTATAGATACATGTCATAGCTTCCTTATAGTAATAGAATTAGGAGAAATTTAAGATTTTCTTATAGAAGATGGTCGATTTCCATCTCAGGGATGGTAGAGTTTAAGTCACAATAATTAATTTCTGACTCCTACCCTTACTTACACAAAGCAGCATATCCGTTTGGGGCGAAGGTCCCAAAATATATTTAAAAAATCTAATGTTAAATTTTAAAAATAACGAAATTGATGCCATTCGATGAACTCTGGCTTTGACAAAAAAAAAAAAAAAAATTATAATAATGATGGGTGTTTTTTTTTGGAGCGCGTCCCCGTTGGTTCAAAAGTTCCCAACCGCCACTGATATATATCTATATATATTGTCCCAAAAAATTTTAAATTATTTTTAATTTCTTAATTATAAAATAAAAAATTTTATTTTAAAAATATAAATTGCAAAGTGGGTTTCAGAAAAAACAAAAAACGAAATATTGCTTATGAGCAAGACTATATATAAATATATCGGGCGACGAGCCCTTCTACATTTACATTGTTAACTGAATATAAAATATAAAAATATTTGTTATTTTGGGGAGATAATTTTATCCTTTAAAATTATGGATTGGGTTAAGAGAGGGTGAAAGTACGGAGAAGAATTTTGTTTCATAGAAAACTAAGAAAACGGTTTTTGGGGTTCTAGAATGTATACCTTGAATTATTTCAATTATACATGGAAATGAAGGTAATAAGTGGGTACAAAAATCCAAATGTAAACTTCCTGTCAAATTACACGTTTAAAATTCGTGAAATACACTAAAACTAATCGTTTTCGTCAGTTTGGTCCAGATTACATCGCTACACATTCCTGGACCAGACATAAAAGAAATAGATCACCCGCGTATCCGAGGCTTCAGCCACTTGAACACCCAAACCGTCTGTGTCGTGACTTTTTGGCCGCGGACAGCCCTTGACATCAGCGATGTCTCCCCTGGACAACGAACGAACTAACTCTCTTACTCCGAAACTGTGTAGGGTTGTTGTTTTGTTTTGTTTTTTATTTGGTTGGCTTCAGAGACTTTTGGTAAGTCCATTTAGCCAGTTTCTTTTGGATATGATATTTTCTATCATGTGTTATTAGTGTTAGTGAGGGAGCTGAGTTTTAGCCAGGCCTCCCAGGGTTGTTGTTAGACTTTGGTATTCTGATTGATTTATAATTTAAACTGATAGGTTGGACTTCCAGCAGAAGACATACTCTTTTATTGTCTCCTTCAATATATAAAAATTCTGCTACTCTCGGCAGAAAAACTTTATATTTAATAAACACATTCTTGCCTCTTGTTATGACAAGATCTGGGTTTCTGTTTGCATCCTTTCTCGACCAGAGACAGGTTGACGATTTGAAGGTTTTTTTCTCAAAGAATTATAGCTCGGAGAAAATGGTCTGGTAACGTGTTCTTTTGATCTGACTGTTTCTTAGATTTGATGCTAATTGAAGGAGGAGATATTTTGTTTAAATAAGAGAATATTATTTATTTGATATTGGTTTTTTATTACTTAATTAAAAATATACATTTCTCTTTGCTGATGGCTAGAGAGCTTAAAATTTGTATCTCTTCTCAACTCATTCTCATCTGGCAACTGTCAACTGCCTCTGCTCAACTACCTTAAAACCTGATTGCTTGTATATTGAAAATTACCGGATTTTGAATGGAAATTCCCAAAAAACTTCTTATTGGTTGAATCCTTAATCAGCAGGGCTTTCAAAATATTGAAGCCCGCCTATTTTCTATAAAATAATTTTCCTGGAAAATTCCCACGCAAAGTCGAAATTTAGAAGAACCCCAATCAATGAATTTACTATTGACATCTGCTGCTTTCTTAACCCAAAGTATGACAAACAGATTAAATTTATTGAGGTTCAAAAAGTGGGAATTGTAAAGTCGCACTTTCCTATTGTCAAAAAAGACACGTTCCAGCATCAAAGGGCATGCCGCCTGCTACTCCAAAATATTACCCTTAAAAATAATTATATTTATTATTAAGAAAAAAAATACTTTGAATGCTGCGTTCACAACACTGCCTGGTCACGTGACACGGGGACGACAATAAAGGGTGAAAAAATGTAGAAGTGATGTTGATAGCATATGAAGGGTCAAGTTAAAAAATGTGTGGCTGCTAATAAAAAATACTAAAAATGAAATTTTTAAGGGAGTATTAGGTTTTTCTATGAAAAATGGCAATTGTTTATTTCCTAGTTTTCGATCCTTAATTAGATCATCTCTTCTTTGTAACTCGTCCTCAATATCTTCATAGCTTTTACCGAGGGGTGAACCGCGACCTAATATGCTGTACACCTAATTCTACTTGTTCTAAATATTTCCAAGTAATTCCAAATATTTTCAAGTAATTCCAAATATTTCCAAGTAATTCCAAATATTTTCAAGTACTTCCAAATATTTCCAAGCACTTCCAAATATTTCCAAGTACTTCCAAATATTCCCAAGTACTTCCAAATATTTCCAAATACTTTCAAATTTCCAAGTACTTCCAAAATACATCCAAAGAGGTGTATACCTACTTCCAATCGCGGATCACCCCTCGGCTTTTACGGTTGAGCCACAAATTCAAACTACTACTAATAATACATTCCTGCCTCCTGCCTGGTCACGTGGATGACAATAAAGGGTGAAAGGGAATGTACCAGAGATGTTGGTAGCATATGAAGAGTCAAGCTAAAAAAATGTTTAAAATGGAGGTTTTAACTGAAGCTTGAGCTTGGTGAGCCAGAGAGGATAGGGATAGGGGCGGGGCAGGCATGTGGGGGCGGAGGGGGCGGCGGGGGCGGCGCTCTTAGGCCGGCGCCGCCGCCAGCCGCAGCCGCCAGTCCCCGCCAAGACACCACGTCGTCTCGTCGTCGTCGACATTCTCTCGACGAACAGCAGACGTACGTCTTAAGCGGTCCACTCTCTTTCTCACTCTCACGGGTAAGACGCAGCAGTACAAACGTATACTAGATAATGATAATGACACCACCCCTTCTAACGCTTAATCACTCGATTTAACAAATTAGTTAAATTTCTCAATGCCAAACTCATTGAATTTTTTATCTAGAGTCTTAGCTGATAAGGTCCTTCTTAATCAAAGATATACTACTCACTGGAAGTTTTAAAGCGATATTTTACCTAATTTAGCGAGTTTTTAATTTTTAAAGAAGATTAATCTTTATTTTTTCTTTAATTATTTAAATTAAATTTTGACTCAAATTCATTTACAAATCCATGTGAATATTTATATCTTGAAGATGAAGGCAAATAATCTGAAAAAGGACTATTTCTAATAATTAAATATATTTTTATTTGCGTAGAAGACACAATCTTTAACTTATGTTTTTAAGAAAGATGTAAGAGCTTTGAGACACAGTGGGAATCATCACGTTCTTCCTTGTCTACAGTGTGATAGATTTTTTAATTGACACGGACTTATCAGGTGAGATTTTCGATAAAACATGCACTTAGTTTGACAATAAGAAATTCAATTAATTTCTTATCACTGAATTAAACCAAAAAAAGTCTGAAGAATCTTGAGTTCTTGAGCTGGCCATCAACCATTAGCTAGGTTTGTCTTAATTGTTTGGGGATGATCTGATGTGCATGGCATTAAAAATAAGAAGGAAATATTTTTGTTGCATCATCCGTGCCCTCTGGTGGTCGTGGATGACCATCCGATATCGGTGGTCGCCGGATGTGGAAGGATACTGGTGAGGTGCAGCGGTGGCGGCGGGAACCTTGATTCACCTGTCCTCCTCTTTTCATTTGAATTTCTTGCGGAGACCGAGAGGGGCCGGAGCTCCGGCGCCAGGGGCCCTGCGGCCCGGGATAAAATCAACACAATCGCGTTGCCCTAAACCTGCTGGGGCATATCGATCGAAGGGGCCCTGGGGGCGTCCGCCGTGCCGCGAGAACACTTTCAGAATGGGGGCTGGACGACGGATGGACAAATTCCCAAACCAAACGTCACACTTATCAAGAGGAAGAAACCCTTCACTTATCAATCGAATTTAATACAATGCATCAATCAAGAACGGAAGGAAATTCACTAAACATTCTAAATAAGCACAAATAGGAAGAAAAGAAAACTATGGCCAAAGTAAAAAGGCCACTAGAATATTTAAAGTTTTAATTGAACCTTTATAAGAAATACAAAAATTGTATTGTTTACAAATCTTACTCAAACTAGAATAAAATTTTGTTTATTTTCATTTATTCTTATGCATAGAAATACTATTGACATCTTGGGTTTCCAATATTAAATAACAATTCAATTGGGATTTTTAATTTTCTTTTTATTATTATTATTATTGAAGGAGACAATAAAAGAGTGTGTCTTCTGCTGGAATTATGCTGGAATATTATTATTGTTAATTATTATTATCATTTCCGTCCATAATTTGTATTAATTTGAAAGTTTATAATAGCAAAATAAGGACAAGTTTTTATGTGTGAATTTTTTATTTATCAGCCAACGTTTCGTCGACTTTGCCCACTTCTTCAGGGCTTCTACAATTATAAGAAAATTATTGATATCAAGTTACAAAATTGTAACTGGAATTGTAATTGTATTTTTGTAACTTCATATTAATAATGTTCTTATAATTGTAGAAGTCGGCAAAGTCGATGAAACGTTGGCCGATAAATAAAAAAAGTCACACATAAAAACTTGTCCTTATTTTCCTATTATAAACCTTCAAATTATTGCTAATGGCTTACGTGCTAAGCTATTTTCTTTTTTGTATGATGATTTTGGGGGATTCTTAAATTTCTTTGTACGAACGAATTGGAGAATCCCGGAAAGCTTCAGAAGAAAAAAAGGCACCAAGTAACAATAAAAAAATTATACTAATCATATTACGTCATGATCAAAATATAAATTTTTTATATGTCAACTCAATTCTATAAATATTTATTACTAAAAAAAAAATCATCCTCATTTTTTTATAATTACAAATTTAATAGCTTATTTCACTTTACAAACGTAACTGAAAGCACGAACTAGCTGTGACGCCACTATTGTACTCATTCGGCTGAACGTTGCTTATACTAGCTGAACTGGAATTAAATGTCCATAATAAATCTTTTTTCCATCAGATTCTATTGGTAAATTCTGATTTTATTCTAAATATTATTCCAGTTTTCTTATTACTTATTTCAAGACGTGTTTCTGATCTGATCTTTTGTGAATACTCGATCACTTAAGACAAATATCTCCAATACAATATTTCAATATTCCAAAGATTCTATCAACAGATTCTTCTTTTTTTTGTACTACACCTTTTTATTTAAGCTACTTTTTAATTGTTTATTAAGTCTAAGGCCATTTTCCATACTTGAAAAAAACTAGCTATTTATTTCAAGTGATTACTTTTTGAATTAAAATGAACAAGTTAAAACTTTTCAAGACTAGTCAGTTAATAAACTTAATATAATAATGAATCAGAAATTTATTTTAATTATCTTGAGAAAAAATATTTTCTGCATTTTTGGACTAGATGTTCTAAAGCTAGAGATCTCAAAATCTAACCCATTCATTTCTTTGGAAATAGAAACACTTTGGCACCTTCTACGAATTTCTGTTCTTTGGTTATCGTGAGTTTCAAATGAAGACACAGAGAGAGAAAAATTTGGTTGAAAATGACTTTTCTTCAAATTTCAGACATTTTTAAACACAATGAGCAAAAAAAATCGTTAATTCATACTAGAGCCACTCTGCTGACAAGCTTTCTCTCCCTACTGAGCTTATCGAGTAAATTTTATATTTTTTCAAATTATTAACAATAAATTATTAAATTCCCATAGATGGCAAAATAACTAATAACAATTATTTCTTAAATCACGAAATTTTTTCGTCGTGTATAGGTAGTTTTGTTTATAATAAAAATAAACAATAAAATGAAAACAGATCTAATTAAAATAAACGAACGATTATTTTAGAAATGTCTCGTGAGAAAGACAACCTTTTATGCAAAAAATAAATAATTTGCAAAGTTCTTGTTTTTATGATCCACGCAATAATATTTAATTACGGTCTCATAAGAAAAGAGAAAGTTTCAGTCGTATAATACTGCTAAAACTTAATAAATAAAGCCATTAGCCAAAACCAAATATTTTTGGAGGGGTTATTTATTTGATATCTCGAGAGAAGAGTTGAGTTCATCAAGAACCTTTTTTAAAAATATTGTTTTTTTTTAAATTTAATAGTTATTTTAATAATTTGAATATTTAATATGTCTAAGAGCTTGTGAACATTTTGGACGAATATTTCAGAATGCAAATAACATATTCCAGAAACTCAAGAAACTCTTGAAGGTGTCTAAGGCCCAAGAAGTTTAGCGACCATTGCTTTAAAGTAGCCTTATATTAAATGTCAAGCATTTATTAGCTCCGGGTAATTGCGGGGAAATGGTGATATCTTGAAATGAAACCAGGTTTTGTTTTAGGTCTTCCATTTTTTTCTATACTACAGGAACGTATTAATAAATTTCATAAAGATTTTAATTCTATTTATATTTACACGTTATTTTAAAATTAATAAGGAAAAAATCTATTTCCAAATGATTATTTACTTTACGGTAGTAGAAGAGGTGACGAATGGATTGCCTATATTCAGGCGTATATTGAGTAAAGGATAGAATTTTTAACTAAATCTGACATATTAGGGGGGGGGGGGGGGGTTCTGGCCCCCTTTAGCGACTGGGCCATCGTTCTGTACGTATAAAATAGTAAATATTGTCATTGGGAATGTCCTGAAATCAAATTGAAATGACTTGATTCCCTCTAAAAACGACTGGATTCGGCGAATAAGAATTTCACTTTGGGGATGTCTGCTGATCACCCTACAGAATGGGATATGTTATTTGCATTCTGAAATAGTCGTCCAAAATGTTCACTAGCTCTCGGTCTAAGATAATTCAGAAACGAGCCGTCAGGCTAATTGACGATTCTACCCTCACCGACTCCCTCGACTCGCTGGCTCATCGAAGAGATGTCTCTGCACTTTCCCTTTTCTATAGATACTATCACGGCAGGTGCTCTGATGAGATAAAATCAATAATTCCCCCCAAAGCATACTTTGCACGCAGCACACGTTTTGCCGACTCCCAACACTCTTTTGCGGTCAAATTGGAAAAGTGCCGGACCACTTCATTCGCGAATACATATATCCCCATGACTTCAAGGAACTGGAACTCTCTCCCAGCCTCTATCTTTCCCAGCACCTATGATCTTCAAACCTTCAAAACCAGGGTGCATAGACACCTACGTCTACACCCTCTCACTTAATCAACTTTCCCTTCTCTTCGGTAATGCAAGGGTCTTTCGAGATCCATAGGGGCTACACCTTTACTGGTGCACCCCTTCTTGCATTCGATTGCATTAAAAAAAAAAAAAAAAAAAAATTTGGTCTCAAGTAATATATCGTAAATCATCTCTAAACTTTGTACATATTCTTAAAATGTTAATTTTCATAACTTTTAAATGCCCAGAAGATTCCCTTGTATAGGAAAAGCATGCTATATAATTCGACTAGAATGTGAAGTACCACTGTACTAGTGTGAAGAATTGAGATGGCTGGACAGGAGGGGTCTTAAGAACGAATTTTTCACTGAAATAGACTTCAAGCCAAATGGAATCGTATCTAGAACTCCGTTTCACTGATTAAACAAACGGATTCTCACGAAATGCGTTTGGATTCGCCTTCTCTAATCGGAGTTTTAGATCCGATTAGACAATAAGTTCTGGTTAAAGGATCTAATTCGATTAGTAGAAAAGTACAATAATTTTTTTTGTCCATGCAGCCAAAATAAAAATAAGAATATATAAATACTTATTATCTGTCGTTACTTGCTCTTTGTTCTTAATTTAATAAAAAAAAAAAAAAAAAAAAAAAAAAAAACGAACATATCATAAACTCAAAAACATTCATTAGGTTTGTCTTCGAGTTTCAATTAAATTTTAATTCAATTTACCATAAGTGTTATTAGGAAATTTTTCAACTTGTTCTTACCTTTTTCGATAACTGCTTTCTTTGATGCTTGTCGAATGTATGATACCTGAGGACAAAAATTGTATCTTAATAATGAAGTCATCTAAGTTGTGAATGGAAGAATCCAATCAAGATTTCCAAGGATCGATTCCCTTGAGGAGAGAGAGAGCCCCTAAGACCTTAATTTGTCCAATGGGGAAGAAAGTTATGCTCATCCAAACAGCAACACCATCATTTATACACTCTATCTCTGTCTAACTCTGTTTCCCTTTTTCCTAAGCTATAAATTAGCTATAGAAACGTTTATCAGAAACATAAAATCCTTCTTATTTTATAGATAAAACTTTATATGTACATTTAGGATATATAAATTTTATATAAAATCCATTAAGCATTTTTCCTTGTACTAAAATTTTAATGTACAGAAAGTAAAATTGAAACGCAATATTATTTCTATACAAATTCAAAAAAAATAAAAAATAAAAAAGATTAGAAAGCATTAATAAAAGTAGTATGAACATCATGACTAATAGCAAGGACAAATTAAATTGAAAAAAAGGAGCTTTTTTCATTTTTTTCTATTTTCCTCTCCTGAAGTTCTTTCTGCGAGTAAAAGTAGATACCAGCCAGTGGCGTGCGGTCCATGAATGCTGTGGATGCGGCGCATCCCTAGAATTTCAAACATTTAGAGTATTGAAGGAGACAATAAAAGAGTGTGTCTTCTGCTGGAATTATAAATTTTGTTTATTTATAACGAGACTATAGTTTCGAGGGCTTTGCCCTCTTCATCAGTCTATTACAAACGAAACTATAGTCTCGTTATAAATAAATAAAATCTATAATTCCAGCAGAATACGCACTCTTTTATTGTCTCCTTCAATATACAAAAATTCTGTTAGGCTCGGCACAAAAACTTTCAATTTAATATTATCTGTTATTTCAAATATTTCTATAAATAAACTGCAACTAAAAAAGTACTGAAATAAAGTACTAATGTTTGTGGGCCGATATGTACTAAAAACTAATTAGCGCTTCATTTTGTTAAAATAATGGTAGGTTTTCAATTTCATTTCAATCGGTTAAACGTTGTTGAAACAACTGTAGACGAAAAAAACGACCACATCCATTCATCCATCCGCACAGACTAAATAGAAAATATCGCACTTATTGGGCTCTGGGCGAGACTCCATGTAATTTTTGGCAAAACCGTCACATGCTAAAATTCAACCTAATTGAATACTACAATTTGTGACTTTAATTGAGACCATGGGTTCCGTAATCTTTACCTTCGCATTGGATAAAGTAAAAACATTTTTTTGTTTTGAAACGTATACCTATTGGTTGTTGAAATGAAATAAAATTATTGCATAGCTTCAAGGGGCAATTATTATAAAATGAATGATTTTCCAAAAAGGGTGCTGATAGAAGGTTTGAAGTCCATTCCTGGTATATCTTCCAGTTCAAGCAGGTCAAAGACAAGTCCAGATAAGTTTTACTCCACTCATACTTTCATACCGTGTGTCATAAAAATTGATTTCTCTTTATCATTTTATAGCCCAAGAGCCCACGACTGCCAGACCTTCGTTATTTTATAAAAGCTGAAAGTTTTTCTGTGAATGTCCCCTATACAGGTAAGAACGACCAGCGACTATAGAGTTTGGGTTGTGGTTACTTTGGCAGGTAACAGGTAATAAAGGTGTATACAATAGTACTTTAAATTCGTTAAAGTATAAAGCTCAATTTTTTTATATTTTCTTCGGGATAACTTTAGAAATCTCGTTATCCATTACCGGACACTTATGACAGTTGCTACCCCCTGCCAGACACCCCTAAACTTTAAGAAACTCAACCTTGAGTGGTTTGCCATAAAATAATTTAGTCTTTTTGATTTTAAGTCGATTCTTTCACGTTTTCAGTAGAAGTTGTCATTAATAGTCAAAACAACAAAAATGGAATGCAATCAGGTTATTCCTCTAGTATTAGATAAGAATCGATGGTTATTTTTGATTTTAAGTCGATTCCTCCATGTCTTCACCAATGGTTATTAATAATAACCGAAATGTCAAAAACCTATGTAAAAACCATTAAAACTATCTGCCTATTGAGGTAACATTTTTTTCTAGGTCGCCAAGTAACATATATAAAATTCATCTTTTATATTATAACGAAAGTATAATTATAATTTATTAAAGTTTAGGGGTGTCTGGCAGGGGGCAGCAACTGTCATAAGTGTCCGGCAATGGATGACGAGATTTCTAAAGTTATCCCGAAGAAAATATAAAAAAATTGAGCTTTATACTTTAACGAATTTAAAGTACCATTTTATACACCTTTATTACCTGTTACCTGCCAAAGTAACCACAACCCAAACTCTATAGTCGCTGGTCGTTCTTACCTGTATAGGGGACATGCACAGAAAAACTTTCAGCTTTTATAAAATAACGAAGGTCTGGCAGTCGTGGGCTCTTGATCTATTAGAGTTTCGGAATAAAATCAAATGTTAGATGTCCCTGTCTGACTTCTCTCTTGGAATTACCACTTAGTATTTGAAATTCGCAGTAACCATATCAAAGGGCATTCTATTATTAATTCCTGAAATTGGTGAAATATTGTATTGTCATTGGAAATATGTATGAGTGGTAAAAATTCGATAACATGATTCTACCCAGACAAACAGACCGATATATATAGTTAAATAAAACCATGTAATTAAAACTGATTAGATTTTAGGCTTTCTAATCAAATCTTTTTTCTTGATATACTAAAAATTAGAAAAAAAACAATTTATTACATATAATGACCGTAAAAGATGTTAACTTTTGAGCTTGGTGTACTTTATGTTTCAAGTGTGGGAATTTAACTTAATATACATACATTCCATTTACCTACATATGACCAAATTCGGCTTAAATTTGTAGCCCTAGATCCTCATAAGTAATTTTATTATGGATTCCATTTGAATATAAGAAACGATTTCTCTAGGGACGACTTTCATTTATTTATTTATTTTCTTAATTAAAGTCCAATCTAGTAATCATTTTTTATTATATTTGTAAAATGAAAAATTAGAATTGACAAAAAAATAGTGCATAATTATAAATATCATGCATATATGTAGACAAAAAATATAAAATAATTTTAATACCTAGAATTTTGCTGTCTTTAAATAAACACCTTTCGCGGACACTTTTGGGTTGAAGATCACAATTTAACTGACACAGATCTCTAATCCGTTTCTAGTGAAGGCAAATCAAGGTGTAAAATTTAAAGTAAAGATTTTTTTCACTAATAATGTGTAAAATATAAAATTATTTTGTTTTTTATATTTATAATGATTATTTGGCAAAATCAAGTTTTTTCATTTTAAAACAGAAACTGATATTTTTCAATTGAAATTTACATTGAATGAAAAAACAGCAGACTCATACGCTGAGTGTCTGTAAATATTTACAAGATAACTTTTTCTAAAATATTCCAACTAAACTAACTCACTAAGATTTAGACTTTAAGAATATTTCTAATCATTAAAATTATAATTATTATTTTTATAGAAAAAAATACTTTGTTTTAAGCAAAATTTGTGAAATATCTATGTAATTTATTTTAAATTCTAATTGAATTTTTATATATTTTGCAAGTATATATAGAGTAAAAAGTAATCTAATAAATTTGACAAAATGAGATTTTTGTTATTAAAAAAAAAAAAAAAATAGCTATTTTTTAATTAAAATCACAGCGAAGGGAACATAAAAACTTTTCCCGTTAAATCTGAAGGGTGTGTAGCAGCCGAATGAAATGTGTTTGTTATGGGGGTGGGTTAAAGGATGGGTGAAATTCCATTTAGCTATTTATTATCAAATACATTTTTAATGAAAAATATTGGCTTTCAATATCATAAGCCAAAGAATAAATTAATAGGAAAAGTAGCAGGAATAAAGCAGAATGGGCCGTATAAAATGTATTATTTGGATAAATTGGAACTCTCATTTGATCTTAAGCTGGTAAGTTAGTTTCGACTTGAAACTTAATTTCGGCTGAAACCACCTAAAGTCGATTCCATTTCAAACTGAAACCAAAGAAAATGAAATGGGACTTTTGCCTTTCTTCATTTATCCTCATGTTCCAACAGTAATCAATGGGACATTGTTTTCAAGGATCCTATGAAAACTAAAGTAGATAGTAGTATTGATCTAGAAATAAATTTAGACCTACGTGAAATATAGTATATAAATATATATCTATTATTCTCTATCTATCTAAAGAGTATGTAGATAAAAACAAGGAAACCTCCTCAGCGAAGAATTTTCGCACAACATTATTATAGTAGCTATTTTGGACAGATATTCTGAAATCAGAATACACAAAATTTCGACTCCTCTGAATTTTTTTTTTAAGTATAACCAATTATGATTACAATATTTACAATAGTTACATTAATTTTACATATTTGATGGATCAGGCCCCTCGTGGCATAGGCCTCACCCTGAAAAAAATTACTAAACCTATCAAATAATTATATGAGAATGAGGTATTGATTTTCCGACACCACTTTCTGTTAAAAATTCAGCGAGGAAGTGAATTTACTTTCCTACGATATAATGTTTAATGAACGACCATACCATTGAAAAAAGTAGCTCTTAGTTTTGTTCATATTGAGCAAAATTAATAACCGCTAGAGGTGCTAGTTAACGTAAAACAAAAACATTTTTTACCCATAAGAGTATATTTAAGGAGTCAATAAAAGAGTGTGTCTTCTGCTGGAATTATAGATTTTTAATTTATTTATAACGAGACTATAGTTTCGAGAGTTTTGCACTCTTCATCAGTCTATTACAATTTATTCTAAAGTCTCGTTATAAATAAATTAAAAATTTATTATTTCAGCAGAAGACACACTCTTTTATTGTCTCCTTTAATTTATAAAAATTCTGCTACTCTCGGCAAAAAACTTTCAATTTTACAAAAGAGTATATTTGTTTCGTATTTGCCTCGTTAAAGAACGCCCCGCGGTTGTTATTGGGTGGTGATTTATTTTAACATGTAATTATTAACTCTATATAACTAGAGATGTCACTCCATTCGTGATTAGACAAATCGTAATTTTTAATCCATTTATTTTCATAATGAAAAAATACTGTACAGTAGAGAGAAGAAAGTGATTTTCTCTTCCTTCGCACTTTGCAGCTCTCGCTGTATTCTGGCTTAAAATCATTTTCGGTAGAGTAATGTGTGATTACTGTAACTAAATAATTATTTAGATGCCTGAAATTTGATTTGATTTAACCTGAATAGACTTTTCTTATCAGCACAAGTCGTGACAGTTTCTCTTATAATAAATAAAAGCTGTTGGAAAAACGCAAAATAATTATTTGAAATGTTATGTGTTTTGATAAAATATCTCATCAAAATTCCTAATTGAAATCGTTTCTGCGGAAACTCTTGAGCTTAAACAGCGTAACCAGCGAAGCCCAAATTCAACAATCCCCTTTGATCGTCTCAAGTACGGTGTAAAGTTCTTTTTTATAAAAAAAAAAAAAAAAAAAAGATAAGAGGCAACAACACGGGAATCCCATGACAGAGAGGGGGTGGCAGCAAGCGGGTGTTAGGCAAAGGGGTAGGTAGTTGGGGGGTGGTCCGCCCCCGGCCTCTCTCGCCGACACCGACCCTCGAGAGAGGTGGGCTCAAAGCGCGTGCTCTCGCCAACACACCATGACCTGCCACAACACCATTCATGTTCACCTCTACGGTTGATTTTATGCACCTTTACACATAATTACCACAAAAATACAAACATCGAAACGAATCAATCAAGTTCGTTGACATAGAAAACATTTGTTTGTTTTTTGATTACAATTTTAACTTTTCCTATTCAAATTTTGAGAGGATTGTTGATTAAAAGTATAACCCTTTTCGCTGTAGCTTATATTCACAAAAAATATATTTTTGTAGTACCAGAAGCGAAAGTGCGATATTCGAAAGTCGTTTGGTGAGGGTAAATGGATTGATTTCTGACTGACTATATTACACACGCTTTTCTTGCACAAAATCCGTAAAATTACACTTTTCTCTACAACCTCCTCTACAATTCCAATTCCAGAAAAAATATTTTGTTTTGCCAAGAGTATCAGAGTATTGATTCATAAATTACTGTATATTCATTTTTTATTTTGATTATTTATGTCCATCGATTAAATTAATAAGTTGTTGTAGGGAAATAAGGTGATTTAAATAGGAAAATATTTTCAATCTGTGTGATGACTGGCCTTATGTGTTTGCTAAGAATGAATATTAATAAAATGACAAATATTCAAAGAAGTTAATTTGTTTGAGCCCTGAGGAAGTCAACAAAGTTGACGAAACGTTGGCAAAAAATAAAAATTATTTGCATAAGCTATTGTCCTTATTTCCCTACAACAACTTACTAATTTATATTAATTAAATTTAGTATATGTAATATGTATATATTTATTTACATCAAGCAGAGGACATGGTTGACCTCATTGATTTCTTTGAAATAATTGAAGTTTTTGTTTTGCCGAGAGTAGCAGAGTTGTTGATTCACAAAGAGAAACAAGCAGAGGACAACCTCTTTGTTTCCCTTTGTCATTGATTTCTCTTTATGAATTCCGATTCCGTTTAGTAAATTATATTGATTTGGGTTAAGTTGTTCGCTTAAGTTCATTTCGATTCGGTTTTTATTTATTTAATTTTCATACATAAATTTTTTCAAATTTTCTTTACTCCATTTAAAAGAGCAAAATTTAATATAATTTTTGATTTCGGAAACAATTAATAAATATAACTTGTAAATTTAAAGTTGGCATCTTATTTACTTTACGAGCTGCAGGGTATCATAGAAACAAAAAGACGACAAATAGGGTTCCGTTTTACTTTTAAACGGAATCTTAAAAATTATCGAAAATGATAAAAATATTCATAAAACTTGAACATGAGAGTTACGCTAATAACATTTCTGATATCCTATGTAAATTTTTATTTTAGATTGAATTTAAAAAACTTAGATGTTTAAAGAAGAAAAATTTGTAAATGATTTATAATTGGAATATTTATATTTCTTAAATACATAATTAGAATAAAGCAAGGATTTCGCAAGTTAATCATAGAGACATAATCATGTAGTCATTATTAAAGATATATAAAAATTATATATTAATGAATTAAGAATATTAGCAGGTATGTGGACGGGAAAGTAGAAAATCAAACAATTCTCATCGATTTACGCAACGTTTCGCCAATTTTATTTCGGCTTCATCAGGCGTCTAAAAAAGACAAAAAGGAGAGCTTAAGAGAAATTACATATATATAAAAAAATATACATAATTTTTTATATATGTAATTTCTATAAAACTCGTTTTTGCCTTTTTTAGACGCCTGATGAAGACGAAATAAAATTGGCGAAACGTTGCGTAAATCGATGAGAATTGTTTGATTTTCTACTTTCCCGTCCAAATACCTGCTAACATACTTAATTCACTAAATAATATGGATGTGATGGAGTTTAATTTTAATGTTTATAATTATATGAGAATTTACATAAGGACAATTTTATCAAAGATCTTAGTAGATTATTATGTATATATTTAATGTCAGAATTAAATTTCAAAAAGATAAGACACTCAAATTTTCATATTAAAATAATAATTATATGTATATTAAAATTTAAAATGATAAAATTCTACCTTTTTTTTTTTTAAGTTAATCGTTTCCACCTTTTCATCGGATGATCCCATGCACGATGTTACTTCTTAAAAGTTCCTTTCGACACTGAAAAATTCCCGTTAGAAACAACTGGATATCTAATCAGAAAGAAATGATTCCTCCAGAGAGGCCCTTGTGAATTTGATAAAATTTATCTAATAATTCAATGAAAACTTTTAAAAACACGTCTTGTTAATGCACATGATCGAAATGAACTTGTTATTGGAGACGGTGTATGAGTTAATCATATTAGAAAAATCAATGGAGAATTT
Organism: Forficula auricularia; assembly: GCA_024734495.1. Classification (NCBI taxonomy): domain Eukaryota; kingdom Metazoa; phylum Arthropoda; class Insecta; order Dermaptera; family Forficulidae; genus Forficula; species Forficula auricularia. Next base: position 7,918,895 of record JALMQS010000075.1, read on the forward strand.
CCCGAATAAACAACTTTCGGCCTATAAAAATTATTTGCATTCGATTCTCATAGTATCGAAAATAAACCAATGTTATATATAAATAAATGTGAAAATTAAGAAAAAACGCTATATACATATTAGGGTGCTCCTTATTTTGGATATTTTCGAATATTTACGCTAACAGAGGCTCATTTGGCTCGAAATAAATAAAAAAAATATCCCCCAAGTTTCAATCTCAATTTTAACCTAGTGCTACACAGCGATTAAGTTTCTCATCTAAATAACATGGGTTTTTTGACATTGAACGATCAATTTTTTACTCTGGCCAAAGTAATGGTTCAAAAAAATTGAAACGCATGAGACTTTATCCTTATAATAGTATTATTCTTTGGAATTTTTACAGATTTTTAGCTATTACAATTTTGGAGTTACATCTAGATAAATTACTGCTATATCTTAGTATTAGTAAGTTATAGACTCAAAAATTATAATAGCTAAAGATCTGTAAAAAATTTAAGTGGATAGCTACTATTGCAAGGATGAAGTATACAGAGTATAATAATAAAACTTGACAAGATATGAGAAAAGAAATAAAAACAAAATTGGAGTTTTGAATTCGATATATTTCAAAATAGCCCATCATCAGAGTCCAAGAAAACTGTTTTCTTGACTCCTGATGATGGGCTAACCCCCGAAATAATGAATTCAAAACTCAATTTTGTTTTATTTCTTTTTTTGTGAAACCAACCTCGTATCTTACTCAAGTTTTATTATTATATTAAAATGTTTCACTCAGAACCAACACCTAACTCCTTAAAATTTGTCATATACAGAGTTTCAAATTTTTTTGAACTATTACTTTGGCCTGAATAAAAAATTGATCGTTCAATGCCAAAAACCCATGTTATTTAGATAGGAAACTTAATCGCTCTGTAGCACTAGATTAAAATTGAAATAGTCTTGAAACTTGGGGGATATTTTTTTTATTTCTAAACCATATGAGCCTCTGTCAGC